>VDFB02096551.1:0-37367 GCA_007258455.2 Sequoia sempervirens | reverse complement strand
CGCGGATTCAAGACACCATCTACGCGTAGATCCAGAAGATGGTGAATGCAAAGATCATCTTTCCGATCCATCATTCCACTTGGGTGTCGAATATAGTTCCTGTGCGCAAGAAGAACGGAGAAATCAGAATTTGCGTCGATTTCAGGAACCTGAATCAATCATCGCTTAAGGATAATTATCCTTTGCCGATCATGGAGCACACTTTACAGACGGTTACCGGTTCAGAGATGCTATCTTTATTGGACGGTTTTTCTGGTTATAATCAAATAGCGGTGGCTGAGGAAGATCAATTCAAGACGGCGTTCACAACCCCGTGGGGTACGTTTGCCTATGAAAGAATGCCCTTCGGCCTCATCAACGCCGGTGCTACATTTCAAAGAGCCATGGATTTGGCGTTTGGTGATTTGAAGAATAAAGTAATAGTTGTCTATCTTGACGACCTCACTGTTTTCTCAAAGACACGACAAGATCACTTTTCACATCTAGGGAAAGTCTTTGAGAGATGCAGATATCATAAAATATCATTGAATCCTAAGAAGTCTATCTTCGCGGTGACGGAAGGCAAGTTGCTTGGCCACATCGTCTCCAAGGAAGGAACTCGAATTGACCCAAGTCGGGTTGAAGCTATCCGAAGTTTGTCTCTTCCAACAAGCAGAACAGGGGTACACTCTTTCTTTGGTAAGGTAAATTTCATACGAAGATTTGTACCAGATTTTTCTGAGTTGACTAAAGATATATCTGCTATGATGAAGAAGAAGACAGTTTTCAAGTGGACGGAAGAAGGAAAGAAGGCGTTCGCAGCAATAAAAGAAGCCATCAGTCGAGCTCCAGTGCTAGTCCGTCCTGATTTTGAAAAGGAATTTATCCTTTATTGTTATGCATCAGAGTATACTCTGTCTGCCATTCTGACACAAAAGTTAAACGAAGAAACTGAATCTCCAATAGCTTTCATGAGCTGCAGTTTCAAGGACAGCGAATCAAGATACTCTCAGATTGAAAAGAATGCCTATGCGGTGGTTCGAGCTGTAAAGAATTTCAGATTTTATATCCTAAATTCTCACACCGTCGTGTATGTCACAGATCCAGCAGTAAAGAGCGTGTTAACTCAACAGGAGATGGGCTCCAAAAGAGGAAACTGGATCGCGAAGGTTCAAGAGTATGACTTGGAGATCAAGCCGACCAAACTCGTTCGCGGGAGAGGTCTTTGTCAGTTGATGGCGGAAGATGGTGATAAGAAACTTCAAGCTAAAGGTATACCCGAGATTGAACCTGAAGTTAAAGAAGACCTTCCAATGGTCTTGCTGATCGAGTCTTCGGGAGAATGGTTTACTGAGATATGGTATTACCTAACATATGGTGATTGTCCAAATCACCTGAACAAGCAACAAAGGAGAACGCTTAAGCTGAAAGCGCAGAATTATATAATCATCAGCAATGTTTTGTACAAGAAGGGCCTTGACGGAACATTCTTGTTGTGTGTTACCAAAGATCAACAACGGCGCTTGCTGGAAGCTTTCCATAATCAAGCATGCGGTGGTCACTTTTCATCGAAGGTAACAGCTTTTAAAATCTTGCGGGCTCAGTTCTTTTGGCCGACTATGTTCCGCGATGCATACGAGTGGGTACATAAATGTCAGTTGTGTCAACAGTTTGTTGGCAAAGCGAAGTTAGCAGCCGCTCCTCTCAGGCCAGTTGTTATAGATGCTCCATTTCAGCAATGGGGTCTAGATTTTATTGGTCCTATCAACCCACGTTCCAGCAAGGGGCATATTTATGTCCTTACAGCTACTGATTATTTCACTAAATGGGTTGAAGCCATTCCTACCAAGCGAGCTACGTCCGAGGTCGTGTGTGAATTCTTAAAGGAAAACATTGTCACACGCTTTGGAGTGCCTCGCAAAATTGTGACAGATAATGCAACATGTTTCTCGTCAGAGGAGCTAATGGAGTTCTGTTTTGATCACAGCATTACACTATCTCATTCATCAGATTATTACCCCCAGGGTAATGGACAAGCTGAATCATCAAACAAGAACATTGTCACAATCATTCGCAAGTTGGTTGATTCCAGTCAGCGAACTTGGCACAAGAAACTTTATGATGCTCTCTGGGCCGACAGAATTACTCCGAAGAGAGCCATTGGTACCTCACCCTTTATACTCCTGTATGGTACAGAAGCAATGATACCCATCACATTGGAGTTGTCCGCCTTGCAGCTGGCGACCTCAGTAGAAGATGGAGAATTCACAGATCCTATTCAGAAGCGTATCTTGTACCTGACCAAGCTTCAAGAAGAAAGGGAAGAGGTAGTAGATAGAATCACTCAACACCAAGAGCGGGTGAAGAAAATTTTTGACAAGAAAGCTCGCCATCGAGATTTCGAGGTTGGAGATCAAGTCCTCTTATGGGATAAGAGACATGAGCCCAAGGGAATGCATGGGAAATTTGATTCCTTGTGGCTGGGACCTTTCACAATTCACGAGTTCGCCGGAGAGAACACTTATATTCTCTCGCGCTTGGATGGAAGTCTCCTCCCTCTACCACACAGCGGGCAGTATCTGAAGCACTTCGTCCCTCCGGGGGTGGAGTAAGTTCTCGAAATCAATCTTTGTACATATTTTTCATTGCTTTCCGTAATGTGTTTCCCCTTTCCGTGATGTTTTCATTATGTTGTTTTTCCCCTTTCCGTAACAGTCCTGTCGTGTTATAGGTGATTAGGAGTCTTGTTTTAGGTGATTAATAGGGAAGTCCAACTATTAGGTGATTTTTAGGAAGTCCGGTAATAGGTGATTAAGGAATGTCCTGCAAATTAGGTGATTAGGAAATGATGCTGACTCCGATACCCAATGGACAAGGCACTGGTCTAAGCTTAAAAAATTCAGAGATTCTATGGTTCTCCTATGCCGAAAGTATCCGCCATGGTCCCCAAACAGAGCCAATGTTGTACCCCAAAATTAAAATTTTTGTTACACTTAGACATTTTGAAGAAATGAGTAAAAGTCTTGTCAAATCAGTCAAAAAGGTCAAAATTTGGGTGTGCATGTTGCATGGAGGGTTAAAACACAAAATTTTTCAATTTGACGATGCAGTGCTAAGAGCAAACCAACCTACAAAACCCGGATCTGAGTTTTCATCCCTAAATTTTTAGGAAACGCTATTTTAGGTTTCTCGAAATAGTAGCGTTTTACGGGTTTTTTGAGTTTCTTCAAAGCGGGATCTTGGCAAAAGTTTCTAAAATAGAAAATTTCTAAAATAGAAAGTTGGTCCGCAGAGTCCGAAGCCCGATTTTTTGGTCAAAATGTGTCCAGTATCGGTAGTGCGTCCCGAGAATCTTAAAATAATGGTTTTGCCCTCTTTCGGGTCTATTCGCTTTTTCAGAAGCATATCGAGCTCCGAGGTCATCAATGGAGGTCATCCGACTGCCAGGCGTTAATTTTAGCATTCAAAACTTCCAGCAGAAAGTGAAATGATGAACATGCACGAGGATCGAGGAAGAAAAGTGAAAAGTCATGAAAATTTTCTAAGTCTGCTAAGTTTGGGCGCCCCAGTTGAAGAAAGGCGCCCACCTTTTCAGGGTGCCAAATGAAGGAATTAGGGTTACGGTCTCCAATGGAAGTTGCTCAGTTTTCAGTCAGCTTCGCGATGGATATCCCCGTCAGAGCATCAGATGATCCAGTCTCCGGCAAATTCAAGTTGAAGTCAAGGTATAAAGTGAAGATCTGAAACTTGAAGAAGATGAAGTTGAAAATTTTTCTAAGTATGGAGAAACTGGGCGCCCTAAGTGAAGAAAGGCGCCCAACTTTTCAAGGGTGCAAACAGAGGAATTTGCAGTAGAAGCTATAACGGGATGTCGTCAGAATTCGACTGGCTTTGCAGTGAGCTATTCAGCACGACAAACGGAGCTCGCAGTCATCAGATTCAAAAGGCTGAACAGAAGGTCCGACGAGAGGTAAAAAGAGGAATTCAAAGCAAAAGTGAAAAAGTCAAAAAATAAACTAAGTGTTGGTAAACTGGGCGCCCCCAGTCAAGATAGGCGCCCAACCTTTTGAAGGGTAAAAAATCCATTTTTGACAAAAGTGTCTCCAGAGCACCCCCCTTCATTCTCCGTCAGCTTCGCAATGAGCACAGCCATCAGTCAATCCGACGCCCGGAGCTTAAGATCCAACAAGGTCATCTGAAGAAGTGAGTGACCTGAATAAATTGGAAAATTTTCTAAGTCTGATGGAAGTGGGCGCCCCAGTTGAAGAAGGGCGCCCAAATTTTAAAGCCTCCAAATGATGGAATTTGCAGAAGTAACGTCCAAGAAGGCCTCGTCAGAATCAGTCTGGCTATCCAACGAAACACTCAGACAGTCAGTCCGATCAACGTAGCTCCCGGAATCGAAGATTCACCAGAAGATCAAAGGGAGAAGGAAGAGCTTGGAAATCAAGAAAATGGCTAACACTGAAGAAACTGGGCGCCCCTAGAAGGAAAAGCCTCCCATGAATTCGGAGGCCGAAATCAAATTTTTAGCCAGAGGTGCCTCCAGAACGTCTTTTTCAGAATCAGTCAGGCTTCGCCGTGAATCACTCAGCTCGCCTGTCGAGTCAGTCAGTCAACGGGAAATCGGTGGCGAAGTGGCGTGTCAAAATCATGAAAGGTTGAAAAAGTGAGAATTTTGACTAAGTCTGGTGAAGTTGAGCGCCCCTCTTGGAGAAAGGCGCCCAAACCTTCATGCCTTAGAAGATTTTTTGAAGATTTTCAAATTTCAAAATTTGCTTGAGAAGATGGCGTCCAAACTTGAGAAGATAAGATTTAGGGTTTTGAAATAAAAGCAGAAAAAAAGCAAAACCTAAAATCGAACCCTAAGTCTATTTAACTCTTCTTTTCAATGTATTTTTCATTATTTTTGCAGGTTGCCTTCAGTGGAGAAAGTTGGAGCAGCAAGTTTGAAGAAATTTTTGTGATTAAAGAATTCATAGTTGCTGGTTTTACATCAGATTTTTCAGACCAGCAAGCATAAACCCTTGCTTTTTCAAAGTTTTCTGTTCCAGAAGATCAAGTTTTTCAAGCAGGAGGCCAAGGCTTTCAATTTTTCAGTCATCTGGGTCTTTTTGCCTCTATCTTCTGAAGAATTTTTCAAGAACTTCATCAAGTTGCAGCAAGTGCTTTTATCTTGCATGTCAGTGAAAACCTCAGTGCATTCAAAATTCAACCATCTGGGTCCTTTCCAATCAGTCTTCTGAAGAAAACCCATATCGCAGTTTTTTTTCGAAAACCTAGGGTTGGCTGCTTTTTTCAATCAAACGTCAGAGTTTTGCAAATCCAATCAACTGGGTCCATTTCTAACGATATTCTGAACAAAACCCAGATGCCATTTTTTCGGGAAAAATTGAAGAAATTAGGGTTTGCTGCTTTTTCACCAAAATTCAAGATTTTCAAAACGGACGATCTGGGTTGTCTTGTATCGTCATTCGAACAAAACCCATATCTCAGAAAAAATTCTCAAAAAATTCGTCCGTTGAAGCACAAAAATCAGCATTCTAAAAATAGAAATTGTTCAAGACTTGTCTGAACCAGGGCGAGTTTACAGTCATTCTTCGAGTTTTCTGAAATGGAGTATACTCCTAATGTTTTCAAGTCCGAATCAGCACTTTTTCACAATTACATCAAACAGCTGAGACAGACTTGCATCATGTTAAGCCGGTGTTCGACCTACGTGCCTTGGAGAGAGCATGCAACACTTCAATCAAGAACCTGGGTCATTCTGGACTCCTCGCAGCAGCAGCGTCTATTCCTATATCAGTTCAGAGCCTTGAGTTCGTAATCGCTTGCATTAAGCATTACAACCTAGTTACTAGGGAGATCCAGTCAGCAGATGGTAGGTTGATTTGCAGTCTAAAGCCTGATATGGTTGAAAAGTGTTTTTCCATTCCCCCGTGGCCTGAAAGTGTAACTCTTTCGAGGGATGAATGTGAAAAGATGTGGAATATGCCTAAAGACAAATACAGCAAGAAGATTGTACTGAAGTGAATGAAAGGAAAACATAAAAGTGTTGTTCATAGTTGCAATCCAGTTGGGGGAAGGATAGGTCATATTTCAATGATGTCAGCAAAGTTCAATAAAGCGGCCAATGAGGTTGAAGATTTCCTGAGATCTATTGAAGATGCTGAAGATATTCTTGAAAAGCGGTGTTTTGCTGTTGATGGCATAGATGCACCGAACCGGGACATATCTCAAACTTCCTAGCGGATGTGATCGAGCTTTAAAGCAGCTTTCTTCTAGAAGCTTTCTTTCCCGCTTTCTTTCTATTCTTGGAATAATCCTTATCCATTCTTTGAGGATAGAAATAAGATAAGATGTAATAGTTGGCGTTTCCCGCTTTTTCTGCTTTTTAGGGTTTTATCTTTCTAGATTTAGCAATAAAGCTTGCTTGCTGAGCAAGCCCTAGATTGTGAAAGCAAGGAGATTTTAGGGTTCCCTACTCCTCTGCTTCTCTATAAATAAGAGCCTTTGCTCATTTAGTTTCTTTAACGGTTATTGTCATAGCAAATTGCGAGCCTGAATTGCAGCAAATTGTTATTCAGTTTCAGTTCACTTAGTTAAAACCGTGCTTATGAGAACAAAACGCTGAGCCTATTGTGCCTTCTATTTGTTGCTCAAGTATTGTTCATTTGTATTGTGATAAGCAAATTGTTGAGCCTCTTTAGCCAACAAGGAGTTAGTGAGATTGCTGTTTTCTATTGTGTTAAGAATAAGTTTGCAAGCCTCCTTAGCTGCAATTTCTTATTCAAGGCATGTTAGAAGGGAGTTTTGTTTTAGAGATTTGAGTAATAAAATCATGAGCCTCTTTTGCCTTGGTCTAAAATCTCAGATTTCCGTTATCTATGTTATGCTTTCATGATCTTTATTTCAGCTTACAGTGAAGTGTGTAGGTGTTTGTTGAGAGAGAGATTGTTAAAGTATTTTTGTCAGAGAATCTACCTTGTTAATTTCTAACTTCTCTTGCTCTGCTATTACTTGAGAGGTTAGGAACGTCTTTAGTCTAAGTTAGTCGTAGTTGAACTTCTTATCAGAAAATCTCAGCTGCGGCGTTTGTGTTTAAAAAACCTTGTGCTCTAAGCTGATCCAAAAAAGATAGGCAACTTAGTTTTAGTTTACTTTCTTTCAAACACCATCAGCAAGAGGGAGCTTCCCCTCCTAATTTGAAGAGCAGTTTATCTGTGCATAGCTGTCCGTTTTCAAATCCGCATTCCAGAGGTGCGAATTTAAACGCCAACAACCTTCCAACATGAGAAAGATAGGAAGTGTGATAACAAGGAAAACATTCAACCCAAAGAAACCTCCTCAAAGAAGGTGGTAAAATGGTTTAGTTTGATTGATTTTCCCTTTAATCAAACTAAGCATATGAGTAAGATTGCAATTGACTCAAGAAACATGTACTTGCTTTTCTAATTGCAAATTCTGAACCTTACACAAGAGAATACATTAAACTGTGTTTATGAAAGTCTTCCATAAATGCCCAGAATTAAACATGACCACAATGCAAAGCTTATAGATAGATTCTACTGCTTAGAAATAAAGATACTAACACCATAGTCGCCCAGAATTCAAAACAGTAAGTTGCAGATAAAAAATACAGAGATTTCTGACTTACTACTGCCCTTATAATGACTGAGTTTACACTCCAATAACAATGCCAGGAGATAAAGTCTACCACAGATTGATTTGCATAGTTCAAGCAATGTTCTGAGTGTTTAACAAGCATATTACCTCAGCCAGAATGTCCCAGATTTGACACAGCAGCAATAACAGAATGTCCCACAACTTCATTACATTATTCTTGACTGTCCAACAATGAAACATATGCTGCAATAGAGCACACAGTCCTATATGACTCAACTGAGCACTAGAATGAGCAGATGAACAATTATTAATCACTCAGAATGTAACAGCAGCATGTGCCTTTATTCCATTACAATCAGAAATTACTTTCTACACTTTCTGAGTAGCTAGACGGCAAGGGTAATGTCGAACAATCATGCAGCAATATACTTGTCATCAAAGACTCTTTTACAATGATTTTCTGAGTGTTTCAATGCACAGATAACAGATCAGAAATGTACTCATTACAATATGAGTAATACCCGTTAGAGTTTCCAGACATGGCGTATGGACTGAACATTGCATGAGCAGCGCCTGGAACTATAGCTTTGTCTGATAATGAACAGCAACCATGTAAGAATGTAGATAACTTGGAAAGAAGCACACGTCCTGCTGCAATAGCCTTAGGTGACCCCACTCCAGCCACAAACACTTCCAAGAACCAGCAACAAAGCCCTAGCACTGCAGCATGGTATTGTAGCGCGACACTGTAGCAATGGTACTGTAGCAGCTTTAAGGAAATCAAAAATCAACAAAACTCTTCATAAATTAAACTCCATTCATACCTCAAGAAATAGATATTGATTACCATCAGTTTTGCCTTTGGAAAAGCAATAGTAAAAAGATTGGATTACTCAATAAACCCTTCAAACTGAATACCAAACTCAAATACAAATTATGCCCAAGTAGAAAGCTTGTATGACTTCCCCAACAATCTAGCTAGGGTGGATCTCTCATCATCGAAACTAGTGCTAAAGATGAGGGTTTCCTTCCTCAACCAGCTGCAAACAATAAACTGAAAACAATCCAGCAGTCTCCTTAAGTTGTCAAATCCATCATAACCAAATGAGAGCCAAAAGCAGATTAAATAGAAGTGGAGGGAGAAATTAGGGAAACCTCCAATTTGAATCCTTTTCCCACCAAAAACCTTCTAATATTTCTGCTTTATACTTTAAAACATTAGCAAATAATCCTCAAAGGGGGCGTCTTGCTCAAAAGGAAACTATTTTACCTTATTCAACATTCTAAAACAACGTTAAGTTATTTCATTAGGCACCAAAGTACTTTTCGATGACCACCTACCCCCTCACTTAAGTTATAAAGTTATTTTATTAAAATAACTTAAGTGACTTATAAAAAGCAAATATTAAATAATCCAACCTTAGGCTCTTCAATGCCACCATAGAAATAACACTGTTGAGGACACTATGAGTCTGAGACAAGTTTCTCAAAATAGACTTACTATATATAGCAACTGCTAAAAATATTAAGTGCTCACCAAATATCAAACTGGCCAAAACATTAAAGCTCGTAAGACAACTCCAACATACTGTCCAAACAGGAAACCCTACACTGCACTGCCACCCAGACCAGTTACTAAATATAGTACTTACTAAAAATAGTAAGTGAGTCAGAACCACACTAGCCCAAAGGAGGACATCGAAACATTACAGGTGGAAGAAGACTATAGAAAGGAGCTAAGGAAGAAAAATATTTGTTTTACATGCAAGGAACGATGGGCCCTAGGTCATAAGTGTGCAGAAAAGGGAAAAAACCATCAACCGGAGGCATATTCATTTGATAAATCTGAATCAGAAACTTCAGACCAGAAAACTGAAATAGAGGATAGTGAGGATGAAAAATCAAAAGAAGAGTCTGGGGAAGAGAAGGAAAGTGGTGATACACTTGCTTGGCTCTCTAATCTTAAAAGAAATGATTCATTCAAGGTTAAAGGTATGTTGAAAGGGTAGCAAATTGTTGTGCTTATTGATATAGGAGCTACACATAATTTCATTGATGAGACATTGTAGCACGACGAGGGCTCAAAACTAAGAAATTTGGAGGTTTCAGAGTCATGGTTGCAAATGGTCACAATATGTCTTGCATGAGGTAGATAACACAATTGAAAATCCTACTAAACCACTACGAAGTCAATGCTTATTTTTATGTTGTGAATACAAGAGATGCAAATGTTGTTCTTGGTATGCAGTGGCTTTGTTTCGTAGGTGAGATCGCCTTGAACTTAAAATCCATGGACCTGAAATTTTAGGATGATGGTAGGAGGGTGGTGTTGAGAGGAATATCCAAAGAGGGATCTATTATTGTTACATGCAAGATGATGCAAGGAGTATCCGATCATGGTCAAGGAATAAAGTCAAAGCAAGAAGGTGAAAACAATTCCCAAACTTGTGTTGAGCCCCTATTTGGTATGGAAGTAGAGCTATCATTTCCTAATCCTTTATTTGAGATGCATGTTGACAATGTGATGGAAGAACATTTATCTTATGTTGATTTGCTTCCTATGGTGGTTCATGTTGGATTGGACCATTATGGCATGGGGGTTGGCCTTGTGGATTCATTGCAAGGAGAGGAGTACTATGTTGATTTCGATGATGATGGAGTAGTGAGCCCTTGTGTGGTGACACCAAATGTTACCAAATTTTCTCTTGATGAGGTTCACATATTGATGAATGTAGCACAACCCAACATGGTGGAGTCACACTGGGGGAGATTTCCTTCACCTAGGATTATCAATGTGGGTTGTTGAAACAAATGATGATGGGAGGTGTATACCATGGGAGGTTTTAACTCAAGAATGAAAAAATAATGTCATTGTTACCCATGCATACAACCGTCTTATGAGTCCATTTGTGGTCTTGCAAATGGATTGGAGGGAGATTTAAGCAAAATTGGGAGTTCTTCTAAGTTGGCCTTAAGTACCTTTTGGATCTTCTACCTAGCTTTTTCCAAATCTTCATAAAATTGAGAAACATAATTCAAACATCTAAGAAATTGTAATGTCCCCAAAATTTGGATGAAGTGACTTACTTATTTAATATTTCCTAAGTCTTATATTATATTTAAAAGAGGGATCAAGTGAGATATTTAATAAAATATGAACATTATAAAATCACTTTATCATTATGAATGGTAAAATACAAAAGGAAAAAAGAAGGAGAAACATTCGATACCTTTTGAAAATATATTTCTTCCTCACGGGAAAACTCAAGCTCCTTGGTTCAGGGTTTGAAGACCATTATTGTCCAGTTTCAGGTGTGAAACACCATCCCTAGCTGGAGTCGTTGCAGATTTTTGTGAAGAAATAGTTCTTCATTGTGTAGAGTCGACTTGGGAATATTTTTAAATTGGAGAAACAAATGATACTTCTGATTTTCGTGACTGTTGTTCAGTGAAGCAATATATCCTCTATGGTTCGATTTTTTGAGCTCATTGCCCTCATTTGAAGCCATTTCAGCATGGGAATGTCCTAGGCGCTGCCATTTTGAGACAAGTGAGTTTTTGTGGAGTCGTGCAAATGATTGTTTGAGGGAGTTTTTGTCAGACGTGATTTTCTGAAGAGGGTCGCCTAAATATCCAGCAATACCCTATGGCCTGGTCACTTCTTGTTGATTTGGATGGGAGACGTGAATCTCTTTCAGCTGGGTGCATCTCTAACATGGGATTCGATTATGTGTGAGGAGTTTCATTTAACTACTGGAGCAGACTGAGCATCATACAAGGTGTCATCTGTATGTGCACTGCTGGGTGAAGACGTCAAAGGAGGCTGAAGATTAACATAGTTTCTGAGTGTGTACATCAACAAGGCCTCAACTTAGATAATGCCATTTTTCAAATCAGGTCTGGTGTATCCCTAACTTGTTATTTCTGATTGTATTATGGTTAAAAATCATAAAATGCTTGAAAGGGGAGAATAGTGACTGCTGTAGCAAAATCTGGGTTAGTGTGGTTATGTGTAACTGAGTATAACTGAGAAATCACCAACAAATCTACTGATACAGAAGTTCTATTGCTGCTGCATCTTGTAAGAAGTTGTAAACATTGTTATAGAATGTATGAGGGTAAAGGCATGGCGAATTATCATAGTATTAAGTTGTACTCAGTCAGAAAACAGCATCTGTTATCTAATCTGTACTACTGTGCAAGAGATGCCATTTCTTCACACTCAGAAATATAACTCAGCCTTTGCAATTCTGATTTAGAAATCTGGTTAAGTCTGATTTGATAATGTCGTTTCTTTGGTGATGGTGAGTTTAGTGATGGTATTAGCAAATGAAATCCTTCAAGCTAAACAAAACATTGCACACAAATTTATATAACGCTGGGAAAGGTAGTTTACAGTGATATCAGGGGAACTGCTGATGTGTTGGCAAAGACTATAATATCAGGAAATGGTGTTGTTTAGGGCTGTTACAGCATGGTGCTATTTCTGAGAATATTATGGCTGGGCATGGGTATGTAATATGGCCTGCTAGTGGCACTGTTATCATTGAGGACAAATGAAGATTACAGTCTTAAAGGTCTGTTGCATGTATTAGTGGGTCTGCTTTATTTACTTTCAACAATAGCTATCTTCACTAATTACAAGTATTGCAATTGACATATTTGGAAAGTTCATTCAACAAACTAGTCACACAAACAAAAATATCTGCAAAAAATTATACACTACAATTAGGGCTCTTTACAGTGGTATCAGAGCTGGAGATCTTGCCAGCCTGTTTGGGTTTGTGACTCAGGAAATTTCAGCTATCTAATGATGATTCAAATGGACAGTCTTGTCACTTTTTGAGAAAATCAAAATGTGCTAATAAGTACCCTTCAAAAACTCCTACAAAAGGAAGAGGATGAGCAGGTGTTAATGAAAATAGAAGCCAATAAAATTGTTGTTGAGTACCAGGGATTACCAAATGATTTCAAAAATCATGTCTCCTTTGATGAGTTTTTGGGAATACTTGAGGAAGGAAATCCAAGTAAGAAAAAACTATATGACTATATCAGAAAATTGAAAAAGGAAGAAGTTTCCGGTTTTGGGTTGTCTACTAACAACAATGCAGTATCTGTGCTTGAGCCTAGTATTCATGAGGAAGGAAAGGAATTAATTACATTGCAAACAAGCACACCAGTTGTAGTGGGGAACCACGAAATGTGTGATGAATGGCTAATGAGGGCAAAGGAAGTGAAGTTGATAGCTACTCAAGCAAAACAACAATTACAGAGAATTAAGGAAACATCAAAACGAGCTCCTTTCAAATCAAACAAACATAAAATTTCCACACTTTCTAGAAAGGCACTTCACATGGACCATCCCTATGACCTCTCAAATCATGAAAAAAATGTTCCAAAGGGAAGGTATGCAGATGATAAGTTTATTGGGGTTGCTAATGCCTTTTCAAAAAAAGAGTAGAGAGAAGTTGAGTATGTTAAAGTTTTCAAATCAGCAAATAGTGAAGAATGTTTACATCACGCCAGTGAGGATAGTTTAGATGTTGGGAAGAAGTTCCCAAGGTCCAATGTATATCAGTTTGATTTCCAAACAACACCTATGGAGAGAAATGCCCATTTTAGCTTCAACACTTTTGATTCTGATGGTAATTTGTTTAATGAAACAGCCATTCATGGGAAACACAATGAGTTTACTTGTTCAGATCCAAACCATCAGCTCATAAGTTCATGGGTTCTAGGTATTTCAACACAAAAATATGGTGGAGAGAAAGCATATGATGATCCCTCTTTCGAGCACAACGCTGTCCTTATCATAGAACCTAGAATATGCCAGGGAAATGTCATAGAGGTGCCTAAATTTAAGAGTCACGCTCTTGAAGATAGATCTGAAAATTTATGGTGTGAGGCTGATCCTTATCAAGGGCTTAATGAGTTAGATGATTGGGAGAATCAGTTGTTAGTCACGGAAAATAAGGTTGTGGCAGCTCTAATTCATTTTGACAGCTCACACAAATTCGTTGAAGATAAGGAAAAAGAGGCTGATGAACTTAATGAGTTTCACAGGGATTGCAATTGGGGGCCAAGCTACCCTCGGATACTTGTAGAAGAATGCATTAGTCATGGAGTAATGCATAATGACTTCGACACTTCCCCTATTGGAGAGTTTCGGGATGTTGAACAAGTTTGGGACCCACATCAAGGATTTGGATCCTTGAAGTTTGAGGATCAATCTCCACACATAGGTATAGGTTGCAGCCATCGGATAACAGATATAACAGGTGTTGAAGGTAGCGTTCAACAGGCTACACTTTAGGGATCAACAAGTAATGATGAGCATTCGGGATGGGAAGTAAGTATGCATGAAACTTATGAAGACATCACTGAAAATGATGAAGAATATGTGAATTTTATGAGTGTTAACAGCAGTCTATTATCTATGCATGGATTTGATAATCACAAGGAGATAGATAAGTCTCAAGTGGGTGATTGTGTTAAGGAGCTTATTCATGTTGACACTCATGATATCATAGACAAGAATGTGATAGTGTGGATGGATCCAAGGTACACAAAAAGATTGTCTTTTCATAAGGGATTTGATAATTCTTGCTTTATGAAGATACTATCTTGGGACACTTTGAACAACACTTCCTTGAGAGGACTACCAATTGAAACCTTGAGGATTCATAATCTCAAATCTGTTGTTTATCATTCCTTTGTATTCAATGTTCGTGAGTGTCATATTCCTAGGTTGCTAAGTTGGTATAGCTTCATCAACTTGCAGCAACTAAGGAGATTTTCAGATTTGGTGCAAGGGGTCTTATATTACTCTTGGATGAATTGTGGCTGTTCTATACTGTTGTATACAGATTTACCAAACTTGGTGTTGAAGGATATAGCTGGTTGCACAGATTTGTGTGCATTGGATTGTCACCCTAACACTTGGAGGTTGAGTGTTGATAAGGGATCAACCAATTATGGCAGCCATGGCAATCCCAAGATGGTTATAGACTTAATTCTCAGATTTATCAAAACTATCATCAGTTATTGTATCAGTCAAGAGGAATTGGGTGTGAGTATGATTGATGGTGATCATAGGACTTGGAGTCCAGGGATAGTTACTAGGGGTGAGAGGTTGATTCAAAATTGGTTGGGCGAACAAATTTTCAGAGTTGAACACCACTGTTCGCTTTCCAAACATCATGGAGCGTGTAGAAGACAATAGCACTTCATGTTTTAACCATTGGGTTTTGAGTTACATCACAAGGATAGAGGGCTGTTCTACTTACCTTAGCAAGGAGTTTTCAACCCTAGTTCATTGGGTTAGAATTCTCACCTTGGTGATAGATGTTTGTTTCATACTATTGATTGCAGAGATTTCAGTTTGGTTCTTGAGGACAGCAGCAGTTGGGATAGATAGAAGAAGTTGGGATTGCCACTTTGGTGTTGGAGGATGGATTGATGACGAGTTCGTATCAACCTTTGATAGTAGTGATACCCTTTGTTTTATCATGGACATGATTCGCAGGTTGCATGGTGTTGTTTTGATATTTACCAGCAGCTTGTTGAGGGTTGGCATGTGCTTCTATGCACCAACGTTGGGCATCTTCCACATCTACAGGAGACCACTTAGTGTGGAATGGATTGTCGATGACATAAACACATCAGGTTTGAATACAAGATTAGACGTCATCAAACATTTGGGCACAAGGCTCTGCATTGGTACTATAGAGATTGTCATTGGACAACCTTATCAGGAGAAGATGATTCCCTTTGGGTCTTGCACGTCAGATCTTAGCGTTGTTCCATCTTCTTTTCAGGAGATTTGTAGGACCATAGTTTGTGCGGACTATGGCATTCTTGATGGTACCCTTCTCACTCCTGAAAGCAAATTAGGAAACTCTTTCTATGCAGTAGATAGAAATCTCATGGTCAAGGCTGCAAAGGGTAATGATGATATTGCTGCAAGATCAACTCATCCTATTTTGAGTTGTGAGTTATCTTCTGATGGTGGCTGTGTAGGAGGGAATATGCATGACTACTCTAGTATTCCATTAGCACAAGCAGGGGAGTTTCACTACGATGGCATTATGAGGTGTGCTCACCAGTTTTCTTTCAGCTCACATGCACAAAATTTGATGATGACATTGATGATACACAGAGATTGGTTGAATAAGGGACATGTGGATTCACTTTGGTATGGCTTGCTTCAAACTTCAGGTGATGAGTCCAAGTTTGATAGGTCTCTCACTTTGATTTCTCCAGTTGGATGTCTCCAACAACAGGCGTTTGAGACCCAATTCGATTGGACTCTAGGGGTTATTAGAGTGGTGCAGCGGAACTCAGTTGGTGTTGGGGGACTTCCAACTTATCCAGGAGATCTAGGTATGATATTCGAGGTGTATCAACACAGTGCTTGGAGTTGACATGATAGGGTTGATTTACAAAGTTGGGATCTAGGAATTTCATTGTTGGGTGGTTGTTTTCATCGGTTGACACAAAGTGACAGTATCTTGGATTCTAGTTGCCTATAGAGATTATGGATTAGCACATGTTGCAGGATCACTTGGGATCCAAGTGGTTGGTGGATAGGTGTAGTTGGTTTTTCATTTTGGCTCTAGATGCTATGGCAGTTGAGCTGGTTTGCAGTTGCGGATTGCTTGAGGGCAAGCAATCTTCGGGAAGGGTGGACTGTAATGTCCCCAAAATTTGGATGAAGTGACTTACTTATTTAATATTTCCTAAGTCTTATATTATATTTAAAAGAGGGATATTAAATAATTAATTAAATCAAGTTATAAAGTGATCAAGTGAGATATTTAATAAAATATGAACATTATAAAATCACTTTATCATTATGAATGGTAAAATACAAAAGGAAAAAGAAAGGAGAAACATTCGATACCTTTTGAAAATATATTTCTTCCTCACAGGAAAACTCAAGCTCCTTGGTTCAGGGTTTGAAGACCATTATTGTCCAGTTTCAGGTGTGAAACACCATCCCTAGTTGGAGTCGTTGCAGATTTTTGTGAAGAAATTGTTCTTCATTGTGTAGAGTCGACTTGGGAATATTTTTAAATTGGAGAAACAAATGATACTTATGATTTTCATGACTGTTGTTCAGTGAAGCAATATTTCCTCTATGGTTCGATTTTTTGAGCTCATTGCCCTCATTTGAAGCCGTTTTAGCATGGGAATGTCCTAGGCGCTGCCATTTTGAGACAAGTGAGTTTTTGTGGAGTCGTGCGAATGATTGTTTGAGGGAGTTTTTGTCAGACGCGATTTTCTAAAGAGGGTCGCCTAAATATCCAGCAATACCCTATGGCGTGGTCACTTCTTGTTGATCTGGATAGGAGACGTGAATCTCTTTCAGCTGGGTGCATCTCTAACATGGGATTCGATTATGTGTGAGGAGTTTCATTTAACTACTGGAGCAGACTGAGCATCATACAAGGTGTCATCTATATGTGCACTGCTGGGTGAAGACGTCCAAGGAGGCTGAAGATTAACATAGTTTCTGAGTGTGTACATCAACAAGGCCTCAACTTAGATAATGCCATTTTTCAAATCAGGTCTGGTGTATCCCTAACTTGTTATTTCTGATTGTATTATGGTTAAAAATCATAAAATGCTTGAAAGGGGAGAATAGTGACTGCTGTAGCAAAATCTGGGTTAGTGTGGTTATGTGTAACTGAGTATAACTGAGAAATCACCAACAAATCTACTGATACAGAAGTTCTATTGCTGCTGCATCTTGTAAGAAGTTGTAAACATTGTTATAGAATGTATGAGGGTAAAGGCATGGCGAATTATCATAGTATTAAGTTGTACTCAGTCAGAAAACAGCATCTATTATCTAATCTGTACTACTGTGCAAGAGATGCCATTTCTTCACACTCAGAAATATAACTCAGCCTTTGCAATTCTGATTTAGAAATCTGGTTAAGTCTGATTTGATAATGTCGTTTCTTTGGTGATGGTGAGTTTAGTGATGGTATTAGCAAATGAAATCCTTCAAGCTAAACAAAACATTGCACACAAATTTATATAACGCTGGGAAAGGTAGTTTACAGTGATATCAGGGGAACTGCTGATGTGTTGGCAAAGACTATAATATCAGGAAATGGTGTTGTTTAGGGCTGTTACAGCATGGCGCTATTTCTGAGAATATTATGGCTGGGCATGGGTATGTAATATGGCCTGCTAGTGGCACTGTTATCATTGAGGACAAATGAAGATTACAGTCTTAAAGGTCTGTTGCATGTATTAGTGGGTCTGCTTTATTTACTTTCAACAATAGCTATCTTCACTAATTACAAGTATTACAATTGACATGTTTGGAAAGTTCATTCAACAAACTAGTCACACAAACAAAAATATCTGCAAAAAATTATACACTACAGCTAGGGCTCTTTACAAAAATCTATGAATCTACTTTTTATATTTCAACACATTAGGAAATTTTGTATTCATTCCAGATAATGAGGTTGAAGCCTTATTTTTGATAATTTTAAATGCAAGCCTAGAAAATTAATGTCAATTTTTCCTATAACCATTTTCTATGCTTATAGACAAATTCCATTTTCTTTGATGGCAAGAAATAACCTTTCTAAAGGTTGTACATTCTCATTAGTCTTGTCAGAAAACACAATTATATCATCTATATATACAACATAAAAGTCTTTCAAATGTATGAGTGCTAAGTCGATTTGTCTTTGGAAATATGCTGGAACTATGAACAAATCAAAAGGCATGAAATTATATTCATATATGTTGATGGTTAATGCAGCTACGTCCGTTTCCTTCCAGCACGATTTACTTGGAGAATATAATTAAATTATAGCCATCAGCTATTTAATTATTATGTGCAATTTAATAAAGAGTCACTTCCCTTGACAAACAATATTTAACATGCATTTAATGAAGAGATGCGAATTTAAATAAGGAGGCGGGACTTGGGGTGGCCGACTTATTAAATTAGTAAGAGACATGATTCTTTATTTTGGCCGACTTGCTATGATTGGATAGACACGTCTCTTCATGTTGTATATATTCTCATTCGATTGTTCATTGTTATTCATTCAATTTTCAGTTCATTCATTTGTCTCTTGTATGAAGTGCGAATTCATCTCAAAGCAGTGCGAATTTCTTCAAGAACTGAGTGCGAATCTTATCAAGGGCAAGTTGCGAATATTTTTGAAGGGCAGATTTATCTTGTCAGAAGTGTAGATCATTATCTGTTTTTGTATCTGGTATAGGTACAGAATTTTGGCCTTGTGTTAGGCCTCATTGTAAAGAGAATTGTTGCCACTGTTTATAAATATAAGAGAGATCTTTGTTGCTGGGTTTTTCTCCCTCAAGAGGAGGGTTTTCCCAGGGTATCTGCTGTGTTATTTTGTCTGATTTGAATTAAATTACTGTGCATGCAAATCTGATCTTAAATTTAACATGGTATCAGAGCGGGTTTGAGAAGATCGTGATTAGATTTACAGCGATACTCTTTTCTCTTCATATTAATTCTTTGTGTATCTCTACATCAATCAAGATGGTGAACGGATTGAAGATCAAAGATAGACTTGAGGGATCGTCAAACTACACTTCATGGAGGTTTAAAATCATGCTCACATTGGAGGAGAATGATTTGGCAGAGTTTGTGGAGACCAAAGTTCCCGAACCTAAAGAGGAAGAAGAGAAGTTGCAATGGAAGAAGAAAGACATCAAGGCGAAGAAGTTGGTTGTTGATTCCGTCAAGGATCACATTGTTCCAATTGTCTCCAAGTTGAAGACTGCAAGGGAGATGTTCAAGACATTGGAGGAAATGTACGAAATCAACAACACCAGCCGGGCACTTGCCTTGAAGCAACAACTTCATCATGTTAAGATGGCAGAAGGAGAATTTGTCATCACCTACTTCATGAAGATTTCCAATCTGAGAGATCAGCTCTCTACCATTGGTCATATTGTTGATGACAAGGATTTGACCATGTTGGCTCTTAATGGTCTTCCTTCATCTTGGGAGTCTTACATTCAAGGAATTAGCGTGAGATCGAAACTTCCCAAGTTTGATCGTTTGAGGGCAGACTGTATTCAAGAAGAGTCTAGGTTGGCTGCGAGAGGTATTGGTCGAAGCTGTACAAATGAAGACATTCATGTTCTTTCCGTTCAATCATCAGAGAAGAAAGGAAAAAGAGGAAAGAAAGGATACTTCAAGAGGAATAGAGATAAAGGGTCAAATGGTGCTCCCGCATTCAAGAAGAAGTGGGACCTCTCCCAAGTCCAATGCTTTCGTTGTGAGAAGTTTGGTCACTATGCAAAGGATTGCCCAACCAGGCCTAATTAGCATGCTTCATTTGCAGATATGAATAAGTTCTCTCCTCAGAAGGATTCTAGGGAATTTCTATTCTAAGTCATGGGCCTGTGTTCAAGTTGTGAAGGTTGTGTGCTGATCTGTGCTGAAGAGCAGCGTATTTTGCATCCATCAGAATATTCAAAGAGATAAGTATTCTTTGTTTGTTAAGTTATATCTTTTATTTGGATCTTGTAATTAGTAAAGAGAGATAGTGGTTTCTCTTGAATTATGTTAACTAGCGTAAGATCCTTTGAAAATTTCATTTATTGCTAGTCATTTCATGTTGGATTTCTGAGTGTGACTCTGAAATAAAAGGAGAATTGAAAGTTCGATGGTGATTGGTCACATCGATATCATTCTCTAATGCATGAACTGTGATAGAGCCTTAAACTCTTGGAGAGAGTTGGTTCTACATGCTAACCGCATAATGCATTCAAGAAATCTGTAGTTGTGCAGATTTTTTTTTGTTGTGCTGAGTTTGGCACTCTCGAGAGGAGTAAAAGATGGAAGAAAGAGTTATATCAAAATTATATAAAGATAAGTTTCTTTAGCCCTTCATTCTGATCTTTTGATATATTTCTCTTTAGGCTGATTTATTTATTCATGTTTTAAAATTATTCATAAATTCTTATGTGTTCATGCTATAACTTGAGATAGTAAGCCTTGTATGATTCTAGTCTTGATATTTCTTTGGATAGTCATAAACTGTTAGTAATCTCTTTTTAAATGCTTTGTGAACAGCTAGAAGCAGGAAAGTGATGAGAGACTGCTTAGCGATGAAAAGCTTGAGGCATCTTATGAGGAAGTCATGCCAACCAAAGAAATGATCAAGCATGAAGTCACAACTTGTAGCCATGGGACTGAGCTGGTGGCTAGAGGGAGTTCACTTCCAAAAGTCTTTTTTGCAAGCTCTGAAGCAGGGATCAAGAGAGAGTTTTGTGACTCACTGAGAAGAAGTGAAGGTTGCAGTGTTGCAAGGCCAAGTACTTAAAGATTCAGAGGGAGCCTACTGAACCTATAGAAGATGGTTGTGTTGCTGATCGAAAGAGCACCTCTGATGCTGTTTCAGTTGAGGTTTGCGATGACTTCCTAGTGTAGCAGGAAGCAATCTTCAGTGGCACTGAGTACAACAGAGGCCGAGTTTATTGCAGCTTGTGTGGCAGCTGGAGAAGCAGTGTGGCTTCGTAAGCTCCTTGCAGGATTGTCTGGACAATCAATGGAGCCTACTATCATTCATTGTGATAATCAGTATCAGTGATCCTTGATAATGAGTTCTTCTTTGAGAGAAGTTCAAGGTGAAATCCCTTGGTAATGAGTTCTTCTCTATGAGAGAAGTTCGAGGTGAAATCCCTTGTTAATGCATTTTCCTCTGAGACGGAGGAATTTGAGGTGCAAGCTCTTGTTAATGCATTTCTCCTTGAGATTTGAGGTGAAAGCCCTTGTTTCCACCCTCTGAGCTAAGTCATGGTGGATGTCATGTGTGTGACTCCATGACATATGTTGTACTTGTGTTTCACCCTTTGAGAGAGTCATGGTGAAAAGTCATGTTGAGATGACAACATCACGCAAGTGATGAACACTTGTACTTACCATAGTATGGTTGTAGCCATTATGGTTGATATTGTGTTGAGGCGATATCTAATATCACGTTGAGGTGGTATTCTTCTTTGCACCATAGTATGGTTGTAGCCATTATGGTTGATATCGTGTTGAGGCGATATCTAATATCAGAATGAGGTGATATACTTATTTTCACCATAGTATGGTTGTAGCCATTATGGTGGATATTGTGTTGAGGCGATATCAAATATCACGATGAGGTGATATTCTTCTTGTTCACTCATGGTTGTATCCATAGTGATAGGCATCACGTCGAGGTGACTTGCCTTGTGCAGCTGGAAGTATCCTCCCTAGCTGAGAGGGAGTGTTGATGGTTAATGCAGCTATGTCCGTTTCCTTCCAGCACGATTTACTTGGAGAATATAATTAAATTATAGCCATTAGCTATTTAATTATTATGTGCGATTTAATAGTCACTTCCCTTGACAAACAATATTTAACATGCATTTAATGAAGAGATGCGAATTTAAATAAGGAGGTGGGACTTGGGGTGGCCAACTTATTAAATTAGTAAGAGACATGATTCTTTATTTTGGCCGAATTGCTATGATTGGATAGACACGTCTCTTCATGTTGTATATATTCTCATTCGATTGTTCATTGTTATTCATTCAATTTTCAGTTCATTCATTTGTCTCTTGTATGAAGTGCGAATTCATCTCAAAGCAGTGCGAATTTCTTCAAGAACTGAGTGCGAATCTTATCAGGGGCAAGTTGCGAATATCTTTGAAGGGCAGATTTATCTTGTCAGAAGTGCAGATCATTATCTGTTTTTGTATCTGGTATAGGTACAGAATTTTGGCCTTGTGTTAGGCCTCATTGTAAAGAGAATTGTTGCCACTGTTTATAAATATAAGAGAGATCCTTGTTGCTAGGTTTTTCTCCCTCAAGAGGAGGGTTTTCCCAGGGTATCTGCTGTGTTATTTTGTCTGATTTGAATTAAATTACTGTGCATGCAAATCTTGACATCCATAGATCACCATTGAGAAATGCACTCTTGACATCCATTTGATGGAATTTCCAACCAAATTGGACTGCGGTAGCAAGGACAAGCCAAATAGTACTCATTTTGGCTGTAGGAGCAAAAGTATCCTCATAGTCAATGCCTTTGTCTTTGAGAACCCTTTGGCTACTAACTGAGCCTTGTACTAGTCAAGGGTTCCGTCAACCTTATACTTAACTTTATACACCCATTTGCAGCCAATGGGCTTCTTCCCACGTGGAAGATCAGAAAGGACCCAAGTGTTATTCTTCAAAAGGCTACGATGTTCAGCTTCCATAGCCTGTTCCCACTCAAGTATGTCTTTAGCCTTGGAATAGGATTGAGGCTCAGAGATGCTATGCAAATTGGCCATGAGAGCAGAATTGACAGTGTTTTGCTGCTTTCCCTTTTTTTGAGCAATTCTACCCTCGATCAATTCATCATCATGAAGATCACTAATGGTTTTAGCATACCATTTAGGCCGGAGAATAGATGTACCAATATTTGAAACAAGTGGAACAACATCACCAAGTGTGGCTGGTACAGAATCAGCTGGATCAAGATCTAGATTGTCTTGAGGAGGGGCCAGTGGTGGAACATTTTGCTGAGGTGGGTGCTCAACTGTAGAATCCCTCCCATCAGGTGGACTCAGGGGAAGACAAACACCCAATTCAGAAGTATTCAGAGGCTGTTCCTCAGGATGCACAAAAGTAGAAGAAAAAAAGAAAGGCACAATAGCTTCATCAACCACAACATCACAACTGAAAATGAGATGATCCATCTTGACATCAATCAACTTGCATGCTTTATGATTTTCACTATAACCAGTGAACATGAGTTTCTGGCTTTTGGAATCCAACTTAGTGCACTTGGCATCCAGAATCCAAACATGAGTAGTAGAGCCAAAAACTTTCAAGTGGCTGATTTTAGGCTTTTGTCCAGACCAGGCTTCTTCAAGAGTCGTCTTCTTAACCGCATGAGTTGGAGATCGGTTTAGAAGATAAACAACAGTATAAACTGCTTCAGCCCAGTATTTCTTAGGAACACATCTATGCTCCAACATAGAACGAGCCATTTCAGTAATGGTGCGGTTTCTATGTTCAACTAGACCATTCTACTGAGAGGTGTAAGGTGTGGTAAGTTGGCGCTTAATGCCATGTGCAACACAAAATGTGGAGAAATCAGAAGAACAAAATCCCCCCCCATTATCAGACCTAAGAGTAACTATTGGAGAACCAGACTCTTTTTCAACTAAGGCCTTATACTGCTGAAATATACCAAACACATCTGATTTGTTTTTCAAAAAATACACCACATTTTTCTGCTGAAATCATCAACAAATAATAGAAAATACTTGCAACCAGTAATTGAAGGAGTATTCATTGGACTACATAAATCAGCGTGAACCAACTACAATACCTTGGAAGCTTGCCATGAATCACCATCTGAGAATGGAGTCTGATACTACTTTCCAACTTGACAAGCCTCGCATACTCCATGATTCTAAGTCTGAATTGCAAGGAGGCCACCAACCAAATCATCACAAGCTAATTGAGAGAGATAATGCATGTTCAGGTGCCCATAACGCTGATGCTAGAGACTGTTGAATGCCTGCTTAGTGGAGGACGAACTAGCACCGCTACCGAATTGTTGTTTCCAGCGATCTTGATGCAGAAGTATGGTGCAAAGATCTGAAAACTTCAAATCAACATTAGTTGAAGTAATGTTGAGAGTCTCAATAAAATGCTCGTAAGTTTTTGGTAGATTTTTTAGAGTGATGACTACCATATCTTCTTCGTCCATTTTCTGACCAATCGCCTCAAGCTGATCACAAATGTCCTTGATCTTGGTCAAGTGTGCCTATAAAGATGTTTTCTCATCCATCATGATAGAAAATAGCATGTTCTTCAAGAAGAATGCATGGATTTTGTCAAAAGTTTCATGAAGATCCTTCAGATGATCCCAAATCTCTTTGGCTGATTTAGCAGACGAAACTTGAGGTAGCTGATCATCGGTGACAAATATTTTAATGAGCATCACCACTTCACAATTTTGCTCATCAAACTTGTCTTGATCTTTATCACCCAATGCAGGTTGTGTCTTTTTGCCCAGAATAATCTGGTCAAGGCATCAATATTCGAAGATTGTCATCATTCACTGCTTCCAGGTGTAGTTGCGGCCATTAAACTTTTGATTGCCCTTGAGCATGATATGAGAAAGTGAAGCCATTTTTCATAGACAAAATTTGACGGAAAATTTGGCAAACTAATAAAAAAGGCTCAAATCCCGAGGTCGTTCAAATCCGATACAAGAAAAGACATGTTCAAACAATACGCAGATTCGAGAGTAGATTGCCTCAAAGGCAGATACAAACACGTGCTCTAAGAAAAAGAAACACGCGCCCACCAAAGAGATACCCACAAACTGGAAGGAAAAAAAAAGGCAGATTAACAAAAGAGGACCTGTGAATGAAGATATCGATAAAAAACAAAGAAATGATGCCCAAAATGAAGATCCTGATCAACAAAACAAAGAGCTGCTCCAAAACAGAACAAAAAATTCTTTACACAAATGCGGTTTTGAAACGCCTTAGAAAAAGAGAACTTAAAAGCCCTCGAATTAGCCCAGAATCTTCCACAAATTTGCAAATAGAGGAATGCCCAGATCTGAGAAACGTGAGGAAAAAACAACACTTAGAAATCGTGCCAAAAGACAAAGGATAGATGCCAACTATAATTGCGGATTTTTGCATAGACGCGAAAACTCGAAAATGCGCCCAGACAGGTCACGCGGGAGGAAGAACGACGCCTAGAAAGAGAAAAACCGTCGCCTAGAGATCGCGTGAGAGGAGACTTTTATCTTCAGAAAGAACATGATTTTTCCTCAAAAAGATTTGCAATAATCACAGGGAAATTTTTTTTGACAAAATCTGATAGCAAATAAGTGCGATTTTTATCTTCCAACATAACATGATTTTTCTAGGAATGAGTGGCGATACAAGCATAAAGATTTTCACACAATTTTTTTCAGAAATCAATTTGCAGAAACCCAGAAACAAAAAGTAGAGTGCTAGAAAAAGAAATTTTAAAAAAATCAAATTTTTGCGCTTGATGGCTTTGATACCATGAAACGGAGAGAAACAGAGATGATTTTCAAATATTCGGTATATAATTTACAAGAAGCGAATGCTTCATTTAAAGAATTTATAAAGAGATGTTTCTAATTACAAAGTTTCTAAAATAGAAACATCATCGAATCAAAATTACTAGTTTACATAATTTACAGAATATTGACCATTAATAATTAGCTAAATATTATTTTAATAGGGGGAGATTGTTGAACATGTTTGTCATTGATGTCAAGTTACAATGTTTTGGTTTATTGAAAAGAGAATTGGAATGAAGTTTTACACTACTGATTATTCATTAGATCTTTATCATTTTCAATATGATGTTCATTTGAGGTGCTTACTTGCTTGCTTGAGTTGGTTAGTTGGTTGCTTGAGTTTCTTGAGCTACTTGCCTATGTGTTGAGCTTCTTGCTTGCTTGCTTGAGCTTCTTGGCTGCTTGGTTGAGCTGGTTTCCTGTGAGGTTGAGCTTACTGCTTGTCTACTTGAGTTGGCTGCCTATATGGTTGAGCTACTTGGCTGCCTACATCAATAGTTGCTTGTTTACTTACTATGTCAGCATATTTTTTCCAAATCAAATTGACAAATCAGACATGCCATATCAGCATATTTGTCAGGATTATATTTTTGGAGGCTTTTGTTTAAAAGATGGCTCGATATTTTTAAAGCATGGAGGAAGCAGTTTTTGATTTTTTTTTTGTTTTTATTGAAGACGTTTTTGCTTCTGGTGATTGTATGGGGCGGCTAATTAAAGCCAACGACAACTTTATAAATTAATCGTGGTTTTCCTTTTGTGATGGCTTCAACCTTTGTAAGGCGGCTTCCTTATTTGAGATGCTTTTTTTAATTCTTCTAACAAGTGCTTTTGGGTGACTCTATTTATGGATGGCTTGCATAATATCTCCTTTCAAGCGGCTTATTCACTCTTAGCAAATGTTTTATGCTCCTCCATTTTAATGGAAGAATCTTTGATTGTTACGTTTTTTTTGCAAGGTCATGCTTGAAACTTTTGTTTTGAGGATGTTATAGAAAGCAAACGGGAATATATAAAGTGAAGCCATGTATTGTGATTTCTCGGATAGCATGTGAAGGTGTTTTATTATAAATCATGGGGTCATCTATTCATATTATTCTGAGCACTTCCGTTACTATTCTTTGGTTGCGAATTAAAAATGAAAAAGGATGTGCTCATTCAATTAATTTGATGCCTTATTTAATCTTGGTACAGGTTATTATGGTTGAAGTTATTAACTTTGATATTATGGAGTGTACAGGAAGGTGTTCATTCTTTTTGGTTTTTACCAGTTTCATTTTGGTGAGTAGCCGGTTTACTATATGATGTTATTTCTGGCGCTACAATCATGATTTCTCTCGTATGCCTTTTGTGAAGCCTTCTGAGCATTAAAAGATATCAATTTATATACCTTTTTGGGTGGTAATGAAGCTGTTTTTGGGCATGGAGATGCATCGTTCTAAAAGTTCGAATCATGTGTTTTGAGTTGTGGAAGCCGTTCTTTGAAGGTTGCAGACATACGTCCTTTATTGCCATCGCTATTACAAGTATAAGCAAAAAGTGTGGGCTATTGAAGATTAGTGATTAAAATTGCATATTCTTGTGGTTGTAGTCATATCCTTCGATGATATCTTTTATGTTGTTCTTTGCAAAAATCTGTGAAAGAAAGTAGTTCATTATGTTATCGCAGTTCATCTTGGGGACAGCAGGGGTTATACTTTAATCTTGTCCCTATGAAAGTGCAGTATTGGAGTGCATGTACAAAAGAAGAATCAACTTCATGTTATTACAGTTGTTGAGATAATAAGTAAATCAAAGTTATGTTGAGTCTTGATAAAGAGTGGATTAGATGACTGCATTCCACAAGGTTATTTTTGTGAAAGATTATTTTTGTAAGGAGAAGTCTTCGAGCTATCAACAAGTTGGAGTGACTTATCATATCAGGATTCTGAAGGGGCTGTCATGTTTGATCAAGACTGATATAGAAGTCTAAAGGTTGATTTCAGTTAATTTATATGTGTATTGAAGGAGCTGCTTTAATCTTGGTAATCATAAGGTGGAACTGTTTCTGACTTACACAGACTTTTGCAAATCTTTGAAAGCATTGTATCAGAATTGTGAAAAGTTTATGAGAGTTGGTGCTCTTACTGAAGTTGGTGCTTTAGATAAACGAAGTTGGTGCTTCAAAGAGGGTTGGTGCTCACTTATGTAAACTGGCTTGGTGCTCTTAGTGAGTTGGTGCTCACTTATGTAAACTGGGTTGGTGCCCATTTGATTAATGAAAGTTCTTGATCTGTCATGGGTTTTTACCCACAAGGGTTTTCCACGTGAAAAACTGGCGTTCAATTTGTTCCTTATTGCACTTGCTGTTTTGATTTCAATTTTGAATGGTTTTAAGTTTTAAAAAGTTGAAATACTGATTCACCCCCCCTCTCAGTATTTCCTGTGTGCTCTTCAAGTTAATCATTCAAGATCAGTTAACCCTACAATCAATGTAGTAAAGAGCAAGAGGAGCCTAGCACAAGATAGATATGGTACATAGTATGCCAAATTGTTACTATAGCACAAAATCATCAAGATAACCTAAATGAGGCACAACCTTCTTTTCTTTATATATGTTGATTCACTTTACCTTGGATGGTTATAATACAAGTTTGCCTCCTAATATACATGAAGGCGGGAAATGTCTAGTATATCATATGATGGAAGGCCCAAATGGACCTAAATCCCAAGGTGCCACAAATGTGAACCTATTGGGTCCAATAAACAATACTTCCAGGGAACGTCACAACCCAATGTTTCATGGAGACGAGAACCCTAAACCTAAGCATCACAAGGTTCACCAATAACTAGTGATTGAAGGGTAACAAGCCGGGCTAACATCAAACATACTATTATGCACTATCATTTTCAAGGCTTTGATACTAAAAATATTTTAGTACCTATTGCTGATTTTTGGGAGAACTTGACATTGGATTCACCCTTCTTTAACCATAAAGCTCTAGATTTTTGGGTCCAATACTTCTAGAAGGATCTTTTAGGTTTTGTTCAAATTCTCTACACAACTTCTAGATTCTCCTCAAATTGACCTTCCTTTTGAATTTTATCTTGATTCTCTATCATATGTTGTCCCAAAAGCTCCTACCTTTGCAAAATGTTTGGATATTTCCTCCTACGTTTTTGTTCTTGGGTTTGACAATGATTTAGATCACTTTTCCATTTTTTGCTGATGATTAAGGTGGAGGATTTCCCATAGATTTGAACTAAAAAGGACAACCCTTGGGAGAAGAGTCCTTTTCAATATAAAACTAGATTGGCTTGTTATCATAACTAATAACTTTAAGAGCCTTTCGAAAATTATAAGTATGTATCAAGTACCTATCGTTTAGAATGAACTAGTCTAATCTCTTAACAATTAAATTAGTTTCCAACCTCTTGTTAAGCTAGTTGTAGTTTTCCTCTTTAGGTTCTATGTCCCATAGACTCAGCTTAGTGACAAACTAATGGAATACTCTCCTTGCGAAACTACAGCTCTACCTCCATTATTATAACTTAGTCTTCCCCAACATCCATGGGGAGGTTTGATGAGACCTCTAGGAGTGTTGTAATAATGTTCAGAGGAATGCTCTTTGGCTAACAGAAGGAGGGGTATATATATTAATTCAAATTAATCCAAAGGATTTAATAAGACCTTGGACATAAATTCTCATCCAAAATCTCCTATTTTCAATATTCTAATTTCTAGCAATGGAATCTTGAAGGGTTCCACATGATTAGGAGACGCCTAGCAGATCCATCTTCACCAACGACCAAGAAATTTTCTTTTTCCTAGGTTGTGTGCTTCCAATTCTGGATACTTTTTGTAGAATATCTTATTTCATGGATTGTAATGATATTTGGTGTTTCTTCTTGGTTTCACTTCTTATAATGTCTTTACAAGGAAAATTCAGCCCTCATATTCCAAGAGATTAAAGTTATTATTAACTATAGCTCTAATTCTCTTATACCAAGGGAATTACTTTCTCTTCCTTACCTTAGGCATATAATTATTTGGTGATTCCTATATCCTTAAGTTTTTTTTTTTATTTGATAAAATGGTAATCAAGGGTCCCAATCCTATTACAAAGCATGCCCATAGGCATAAACAAATATAGTGGCCTTCTAGATGGGAGTAAGACACAACTACAGCCTAGTTTCCAAGCTCAAACCACTACAACTACAAACAAAAAGTAAGAAACAAAATACTTAGGGATCCAACCTAGACAATGCCAGACCCAACCCTATTCAATTTCTGTAATGTCCCCTTCCTAGGCAGTACAGTTATGTCTGAGGTTAGCCTATCATTCAGATCCTCGTAGGCTGGCATAAGTGTTTAGAGGATCACTCGAGGCAGTTATCCATCGTTTGGGAACATCACTCCTACAGTTGATTCAGGTTTGGGCCTTTGCGGACACTTACAGAGTGATTTAGAGGTACTTACTATTTATAGTAAGTCAGGCAGGCAGGAGTTGCTATTTTTGGCAGGGCACCTGATTCAGTTGGTCAGCTCAGTATTGACCCAGTTTGATGATTTGTTGAGCAAATAGGGATTATTAGAGCATTTAATAATAATTAAAGAGATTATTAATTTGACTTTATAATATAAAGTCATTTTAATGAAATATTAAAGTTATTATTAAAATGAAAAATTATAAAGTATTTTTAATACTTTATAATGAAGGGAAAAATTTAATATTTAATGAGTTTAATACTCATTAAATAAAAGGACGCCATTTATTAAATATTGGCCTAAGTATTGCAAAAGGGCGAATTTTTTATTATTAAATGTAATTGAGCTGATTTTTGAGAAGGGTCGACTTTTTGAGAGAGGTTATATATTTCCTCAAGGCAAATCGAACTCATTATGTTGATTATTCGAATTTGTTATTAGTTCTCTCAGAGAGCATCGGAGAAACAAGGATTTCTGCAGATCATCAGGTTTTGAAGAACGTTCCTCTTCAGAATCAGGCATACTGAGACTATGCAATACTAGTTGAAGATTGTTAGTAGGGTAACTTCATTCAGAGGTTGCATTTGTGCTTAGTCAGGTAGTTTCAGGAAAGGGTTTAACAGAGATCATTCATCTGAGCAATAAGGCGACTTGTCCATCCTTTATTCAGTGATCTGGCACATTCTTCAAGAGGTCGTACTTTCATCAATGCTATTGTCAGGCCGTACTGTCCTTGTTGAGAGGTGTGTGAAGTGAATAAGGAAAAACGCCTTGGTTTTTGGGTTTCTTCTCCTTCCAGCTTGGTCGCCTTGCTTCTCTGAGGTTTTTGGCATGTTCTTTGATTGGGAGACTGGAGTAATCTTGCTATCCAGATGACTTGCAGAGGTGTGCCTTGCTGCAATTGATAACCAGGTTTTTAATTAAGTTTGCAGTCGCTTTTTACATTGCATGTACTGGCTTTCATATTGTAATAGTTCGATTATACTGAAGAAGGTTTTCTCTTTATGAAATCAAAGAGTTATCATTGATTCTAGTTTCCTGCAAATTTATTTGTATTTATTCCAAAATCGCACTTTCTTTCATTTATTCAAAAACTCTCAAAAAGGTCAAATTGCAAAACAACAAAAAAACGCATTTACAGTTGAGAATTTGGGTTGAGAGACACCTGGTCTCTTACAATTTCACACAGTATGAGATTGGAGGTAGATTTGGGAAGACTTTTCTTTCATCTTTGTACAATTGTCCATGAAATATTAACTTCCAAATCCCTAGATCTGGGAGAGGTGGTAGTGGGGGCAATTCCCCCATAGAGGTCACATCCATGGGCACAACAAAAAGAGGAATGTTGAGTCAAAGTAGTCAAATGTCAAACAACCGCCTCAAGAGTAGACTGAAGCTGAGCCAAAGCTGATGGAATAGCAAACTAAGCAACCATGTCAGAAGGTGGTGGGATTCACCAATAGGAGTTGATGGAGCGAGAGGAGTGGGACTCGCTAGAATTGCACCAATCACATGAGAACCCCCCTCAGGAACTATGGGGGGAGTGGGAAGAGCAAATCCAACATTTTGAGGAATCATCAATTAGAGAGTCAAAAGCGTGAATAGTCAAGTGATTTTCTCAAGCATTCCTCCACCATCTTGCCATGCCCTTGTGCTAAGAGAGTGGGCAATTGAAAGCCAGGCTTCCAATGGCAAAGCATCGTTGACATTTGAAGGGGAGGGCCTCGTAGTCTAGTGGTTGAGTCCAAGGCCCATCGCTTACCATCAAAACAATGTCCTTGTGGAAAGGCTTGGAGATATAGATATCAGTCCACTAGGTTACAAGTGAACGTAGAGTGACCCATGTCGGAAGCAGTAGAGTCAACTTTCAAGAAATGATCAATAGCATTGCCGATGACCTCATAATAGGAATAGTGACCAATGTCTTTATGTTGCCTCCTGTTACTATCAGAATTTAGAACTTGTCCTTTCCTTAGCAATTTTGCCTCTGTTTCATTCCTCTTTGTTGAGGGACCATATAAGCTGTCTTCCTTTCTTTACCATCTTGCCAAAGACTATACTTCTGGTCTGTTGAGGCTATCTCTTGCTGAATCCTGCATTGTTTCTTTGAATCTGAATCAACCCCCCTTGTGATGGCTTGCTTCTAATCTGTTATGGCTACTGGCATTATCTAGTTTGAAATTATCATCATAAGGAAGAGCTGCATCTTCTTGGATTTTGTCAATTTCTTTTCTCTTAGTTGGGGCAGAAATGTTTCCCAGAGGTCCAGTGTAGTATGCTCTTTTAGAAATTCTAACACTTTGTCTACAGGGGAGTTTGTTAACTTCCTTGCTGGTCTATCTTTCCTCCTTTGTCCTTGAACAACTCATCATCAACCTTTTCTGTCAGCTAATGTATGTTTGGAAAGTCCTCAGTAAGGTGTCCATGTTCATTGCATATGTGACAGGGCAAACATTAATAATCTACTGCTTGTTCCAATAAAGATACGTCAGTCACTGCGCCAGACCTGCCTTGGAAGGAGTTTAGAAGATTTATTTGCACACATATGCAATCATAGATGAAACCATTGTGCTTCTTATTAGCGACTGAGGAGCAGATGAATTTGCTTAAATTATTTTCAATCAGTTCCAGATTGGTTCTTCCCAAAATTCCAAAGGCTGATTACATAATTTTGCCCAGACTGGAGGTTTGCTGGGAAATCCAATGAGAAATCAAAGAGGGGAGTCCATAGTTTCATAAGCCCAGAGCTTCTACAGTCCACACTCAAACGTTTCTCCTCGGTCCAGAGAAAAAAGCTGCCACAAACGAATCCTTTGGCTCTAGTTTATTAGCATAACCACCCTCAGTTAACTGGGATTTAACTTTTCAAGCATCCATGTTTTTGTTTAGGACATTGGCTGTCGTCCCAGATAATGTTCTTGAATTCCTTTTACTATAGCATCATTGTAGGGGGTTTTTCCACGTGTTATTCTATCTGTGTGTCCCATAGTTCCCATATCTTGGATTGAGATTACACTGCCAAGCATTGTTTCCTGTCTTTTTTGGATTAGTGAGTTACTGCTTCACTGTTTTTGATAACTGAGATCTTAACCCGGGCTTATGGTTCTCTTATAATAGTTTATTATTTTTTCTCCTCTGCTGTTCTTTTTTTTGAAAGCATGTCTAGACCTACCAGTTTTTCGTACTTCTATCATATATCCTAAGAACTGGATACTAATTAGTTAGTTTTTCCAAAGGGAGTTGCAATTTTAAAGTATCAAGAAATTTAACATGATAGTCTAGACTCTATAACTGTTGATTATTTCAATTTTCAACTAATTTCTTGCTCCAAATTTATAAGAATGTTACTTGACTTCGATAAGTCTCCACTTCAATGAAGTAATATGGGGTTTTGATTGCAATAACATAATCAATTGCTTTTTAAAAATATTCTTTAGTTAGTGCTAAAACACTGTTCTAACTTCTTGCATCTTTTCTTATCCTACCTGACAATTAGACTGCAGATGCTAGATGACGATTGAGCATAGTTTTTCTGTCATGCCTCCGAAATTGCAACACCAAAGTATAAAAAAACCAAGTGTTGAAATGCAAATAAATAAATAAAATAAATAACAATATAAATATAAATAGTAACAATTTAATATTATTATAATTATAATTATTATAATATAATACTATAAAATATATATATATATATATATATAAAACTAATATAAAAATAAATATATCAAAATAAGAAAACATATAATATATTGATATAAAATATAAGCAGCAGCGATTATGTTTCAATGAAAAATAGCAATCAATAAGTATAATGCAGTCGTTAATAGGGGACAATAATTAATATGTATAATGCAGCGGTCCCACAATAAATTAAATAATTAATAACTAAGGGAGAATGCCTTAATTCCTAGCGGGTGCAATAACGAATAAACAGTAATTCTAAAAGGGATCAATTAAGTTTTAAAAAGGATTAAGACAAATAAAAGAAGAGTAAGGCAGCACTTCCTTGTGAAGGAGTGCGACTCTTTGCAAGGAATTTGTCAAGAGATGTGACTCTCTCAAGAGGAGGGTATAAAGAGGAGATCATTTCTTGGGGATGAGGCATTGAAGGAATCAGAAATAATAATCTGCACTCAGAAAAGCAGCAGACATTGCTATAATAAGTAATTGGTATGCAATTGAATGTATATGCATTTAATATATAATTTTGATAGGCATATGAATTTATATATAGTTAATTTCATGATAACTAATATGCAATAAGGGAGATATGTTATATTTAATTTGGTAGATAAGTAAATAGTGAATCTATTTATATTATTATAAACATCATCCTTTTCTTTAAGCAATCATGTGTAAGGTTGGCAAGGAAACATGTTAGGGAAGGGCGGTATAGGTTTTCTCATTAAGTATGCCAACCCTAAGTTGGATGGGATTGTCTTGGTTTTCCTTCCACTTGGGGCCAAGGGGGTATGAGCACGCCCTTGGGCCTAATTGAGATGAATAATGTGTAGATTCTCACATTGTAAGTATGCCAACCCTAAGTTGGACGGAATTGTCTTGGTTGGATGTTCCTTCCACTTGGGGCCAAGGGGGTATGAGCATGCCCTTGGGCTTACTTGTGATGAACAGTTTTTCTAGCGCCCTATCACGTGTTTCTCTCCAATCCCTACTATGATTGGTTATTGAAAGAGTCTAAAGAGTGGATTAAAGTTTAAGTTGTTATTCATTATTTCATAAATGTTAATAGTTCATTTATTCTTAAGTTAAATATTTATTATATAATATACTATGGAATGTTATTTGCAAAACAATCTTATGTTGTGTAAGTGTCTCTTAAGGAAAATTCAGGCATACTCCAAGTAGGGGACATTACACTTTCCTTTCTTTATGCACTGTATTTTTAATTGAAAGTATTCACATAGCAGGAGGAAAAAATCTATTCATCTAATGTTTTTGCATATATTCCAGAACTTAAAGTGATGTTTTCTATTTCAGTAAATATAAGTTTGACCAACAGAAGAGGAAGCGAGAACAGCAGAAGAAGAGTTCAGGTATATTTTCCTCTACACTTTCATCTTCAATGAGAAGTTAGTCTATTGATTTCTGGTTGTAAGTAGAAACTATTCTCTTGAAAATTGTGTCCTTATTAACCAACTACCTTCTTATTCCTGGTTTACTCTTGTGCAGCGGTTCATAGTGAAGTTAAGGAGCTCAAAATGGGGTATGCTTGGCACCTCCTGTTAATTACCTCAGTTTTTGTTAGACTTGCATATTTACAATGTGCTAATTTCTTTCATGTTTGCAAACTTTGTTTCCTGCTCTCTAAATCAGAGGCAGGGCCTGTTTTTCAATGAATAACATTTTATTGCCTTAGTCGAGAGCTTCAAAGTAATCTATTGTAAGTTGTTTGGTTGCTTTTCTTGGTAAGGGGTGTTGGACCCTTCGAAGTTTATACGTTGATACTTTCTTTTAGTCCCATATGCATTGACAATTTGTAATATGAAAAGAAAACCTCCCTACATTTTTGTTCATTTCCATTAGTTGTCAGCCACCTCCTGTATCAGTTTTCTCTTGTTTATAATTTTTGAGCTAAATTATGCTGATAGAGACTTCAATATGGTCTACCTAAGGTTAGTAATATCCTAAAACTCATTAAAATTCACATTGGATATAGGAAAGTATCTCAAATTTTAACATAAGTTTGTTTAGTTCCAAAAATTGTGGTTTTAAGAAAAAAGGCATAATAGGATCAGAAGTAGTGCCTTTTGATACTAATTGGTCTCTGCCAAAGTCACCAGACTTAAACACAACTTGGTCTTTGGCAATGTGAAGAGCTGAAGTTGACTTGGCACTTGGTAAAGTCTGAACAAGCTAAATAGGATCAGAAGCAGTGCATTTGGACACGACTTGGTTTCTGCCAAAGTCAACAGACTTAGACACAACTTGGTCTTTGGCAATGTGAAGAGCCAAAGTTGATTTGGTACTTGGTAAGTCTGAACAAGCTAAAAGATTCTTAAATATTTTCTTTTGTAGAAAAATGGGGCTTTGTATTGTACAAGAAATTAACTTCATAGACATCAAAATTAAGATACTATCATGATTGGGCATACCTTCGCATAACTTTATGCCATGTTACTAAGCATGCTACTTTCAGAGGTACTGGAAGACAATAATTTGACAATAAAGAGGTGAGAATGGGGGACTTAGAAAATCTCAACTGTGTGATCATCCTCATGAACAGCATAGAGATTGTGATAAAAATTCAGAATTGGATGAGGTAACAAAAATAATAATGTATAATTTAGCAATAGGATGCATAGGCCAAGATCAGTCTTATATGGGTCCATAGTACATACTAAGAGCTCTCACTAAGAAATTTCGTATTGGAGGGATAGTGAAGACCTAGAGGACCAAGAAACTTTCTTGGATGATGATCAAGAAAAGAGGATTCAAGTAAATTCTGCACATGTCCCATTTAAAGTTGAAACAGAAGTAGAGATAAATTATTTGAAGAGCAAGTTCATACTGAATTTTTAGACACTTGGATCAAACAAATGGAATTTGATTTCAGTGTACACAATCTTAGTGAGAAAAAAAGATAATTTTGGCACGCCTCAAAATGTCAGGGCATGCTCTTGAATGGAGTGAGTTATTTTCATCCTGTAAAAAGAAAAAGAAACTGGTTGTGTCTAGGTGGGAAGAATTTAAGGAATTGTTAAGGAAGAATTTCTATCCTATTGGGCATAAGATTAATCAGAAAATCAAGTGCAAAAGATTAATCAGAAAATTAAGTGGTTGTATCCCAAATGGGGTAATGGTGAAAGTGTGTAGGTTTACATCATGGAGTTTAGAAGACATGCCATGTTATTGGGCATGGACCTGGAGGATGAGGATGTTCTTATAAAGTACTTCAAAGGTCCATCCACCCACATCAGATAGAGGGTAATCACCACCAATTCATGTGACTTGGACAAAGCTTGTGTCCAAGCATACCATGTAGAAGGTGATGAACAACTACACTCAACAGAGGTGATGAAACTGAGAAATATTTCAAGAGGATGTGGTGTAGCAGAAGAATATCAGAGGAAACCGTGAGTCTTGGCAAATTTGACTCAAAATGAAGACACTAACACAAGCCATATGGTGTTGAAGAAAGAGGTGGGGAAGCTCTTTCCTCA
>VDFB02096550.1:0-11507 GCA_007258455.2 Sequoia sempervirens | reverse complement strand
CATCTAGTGAGGTGCTATTATAATTGCTTCAGATCGGCCTAGTGTTCGGCCAAGTTGTAAGGCAGATTTCTACTCTTTGCATTCATATATAAGAGATATATCTTTGGCTGGGTTTTTCTCCCTTGAGAAGGAGGGTTTTCCCAAGGTATTTGCTTTGTCTATTGTTCATTATTGTTGTATTTCTGCTTAATTCATTTCTGATCCTAAAAATTAACATGGTATCAAAGCGGGTTTAAGCAAAATCAAGATCAGATTTGTTTAAGCAGCAAAGTATTCTTCTCTTCTTCTTATCTAAGGGAGTCTATCTAAGCATCAAAAATGGCGAACGGACTCAAGGTTGAAGATAGGCTTGATGGTGCATCGAACTTCACCTCTTGGAAATTCAAAGTTCTTATTGCATTGGAAGAGAATGATCTTCTCGATTTCGTGGAGACTGATGTGCCTGAGCCATCCGATGAGGCTGGGAAAACTCAATGGAAGAAGAATGGCACTAAGGCTAGGAAGATCTTGATAGATTCCGTGAAGGATCATCTTGTGCCAATAATATCCAAGATGAAGACAGCCAAAGTCATGTTCGAGACTCTTCAAGGCTTGTATGAGATCAACAACACCAGCAGAGCTCTTGCCTTGAGACAACAACTCCATCATATAAAAATGGCTAAAGGAGATTCAGTCATCTCCTTCTTCATGAAGATTACTGAGTTGAAAGATCAGCTATATGCCATTGGAGATATAGTTGAAGATAGAGATCTAGTTATGTTGGCACTAAATGGTCTTCCTCAATCTTGGGAGCCCTTTATCCAAGGCATTAGTGGAAGATCTAAATTACCCAAGTTTGATCGTCTTAGAGCTGATTGCATTCAAGAAGAATCCAAGTTGGCAACAAGAGGGAATGGTCGAAGCTCTCATAATGAAGACAATCATGTCCTTGCTGCTCAAACTTCCAGAAGGAAAGGAAGAGAAGGGAGAAAAGGCAATTTTAAGAGGAATAGAGATAGAAAATCAGATTATGCTCCTGAGCCAAAGAAGAAGGATCTCTCTCACATTCAATGTTTCAGATGTGACAAGTATGGTCACTATGCTCGAGATCGTGCAACAAGACCAAAGCAACGCGTTTCTACTGCGGATGTTGATGATGTGTCACCTCAAAAGGAATCTAGAGACAACTCAGGAGGATTTCTATTCATCTTCGCTCTTTCAAGCAATGTTCCAACTGACAGAAGCACTTGGTTGATTGATAGTGGTGCCTCACGACACATTACAGGATATCGAGAGCACCTTTTAGATTTGGTAGAAAGAGAAACCAACTTGCAAGTGATAATCGGAGATGATGCTTGTTATTCAGTGAAAGGTGCTAGAGCCACCTCTCTTCATCTAGATTCTGGCATCCCTCTTCATTTGAGTGATGTCTTGTTTGTACCAGGAATCAAGAGAAACCTTGTATCAATTTCAGCATTGCAGGACAAAGGGTATCAAATTACATTTTTTGAAGGAAAAGTTCTTGCTTGGCCGAAGAACTCTAGCATCAAAACAACCCGTGTGATTGGTGTCTGTCAAGAGAGCCTATACAGACTTTCTATTCGTCCAGTTCAAGCATTGTTGCATGACTCTACCAATTTGAGTGAGCTATGACATAGGAGACTTGCTCACCTACACTTCAGAGCTCTTCCATCTATGGAGAATATGGTTACTGGTCTATTGAAGCTCAGTCAGGAGCATGATGGCATTTGCAGAGGATGTGCAATGGGTAAGAATACTAAGGGTCCTTTTCATTGTAGTGAAAGTAGATCAAAAGGAATTCTAGATCTTGTTCATTTTGATTTATGTGGTCCAATGTCTGTGGCATCTTTGAGTGGTTTTTGGTATTATGTGATTTTTATTGATGACTATTCTCGAAAGACCTGGATTTACTTTTTGAAGTCTAAGGAGTCTGAAGAAGTACTTGATAGATTCAAAGAATTCAAGGCTCAAGTTGAAAATATGTTCAGAAAGAGGATCAAGGTTTTGAGATTTGATAATGGAGGAGAACACACTTCTCGAGGTTTCCGTAATTTCTGCATTGAGGCAGGGATCAAGAGGGAGTTTTGTGTTTCGTACAATCCTCAGCAAAACGGAGTTGTAGAAAGAAAGAATAGATCCATAGTTGAGATAGCCAAAGCTATGATTCATGATCAAGATCTACAAACCTTCCTTTGGGCAGAAGCTTCCAGAATTGCAGTGTATGTTCAGAAGCATAGCCTTCATCGAATATTGGAAAACATGACTCCTGAAGAAGCCTTCATAGGTGTGAAACCTGAGGTCAGTCATTTAAGAATTTTTTGGTTGTTCTGCTTATATTCATGTGCCTAAGGATAAAAGATCTAAGTTAGAACCATTAGGAAATAAAGGAATATTTGTGGGTTACAGTGAGTCTTCAAAGGCCTACAGGATCTACACTCCAAGACAGAAACAAATTGAGATCAACAGGGATGTCTCTTTCGAAGAGGAAGTAGCTTTCAAAAGATCTAAAGGGTCTTATATGGAGATAGACAGTGAAGAGCAAGAGACACCTCAGGATATGGACATTTCTCCTGATCATACTCCAGAGATTTAGAGGGAGTCTACTGAACCTGAAGAGTCGAGTGATCCAGTTGATCCCATAGAACCTACTGATGGTTTGAGAGACATCGCTATAGGTCGAAAGAGACCTCTATGGGCTAGACAAACTATGCAAGAGGCAGAGAAGTATGCAGCTCCTCGAGGCACATTCAAAGAAAACAAGAGACCATAGAAGTTTCCAGGCTATGTGGCGTTGATGAGTCACATCATTGAGTCTGAGCCTTCCAGTTTTGAGGATGCATCAAATCAGCAGGTTTGGAAAGATGCTATGATAGAAGAATATCAGTCTATCATCAAGAATGATGTTTGGGATGTTGTACCAAGACCTGAAGGGAAATCAGTTGTGTCTTCCAAGTGGCTCTTCAAGATCAAGCATGTAGCTGATGGGAGCATTGAGAAGTACAAAGCTAGATTTGTGGCAAGAGGATTCTCTCAGAAGGAGGGAATAGATTATGAGGAGACATTTGCTCCTGTTGCTCGATATACATCTATCAGGACTATTATTGCTATTGCTTCTGCTAAAGGCTGGAAGCTACATCAAATGGATGTAAAGACTACATTTCTTAATGGTGTGATTGAAGAAATGTACATTGAGCAACCAAATGGCTTTGTGATTCATGGGAAGGAGTCTCATGTATGTAGATTGAAGAAGGCATTGTACGACCTTAAGCAGGCACCTCATGCTTGGTATGAAAGGATTGATCGATATTTGATGAGCTTGGGATTCTCCAAAAATGATGTAAACTCCAATCTTTACTTCAAGGTAGTTGATGGCGAGGCTTTAATATTGGTTCTTTATGTTGATGATTTATTTCTTACTGGAGCAGAATATCTCATTGTCAAATGCAAGAAAGAGTTAGCCTCTGAGTTTGAAATGAAGGATCTAGGTCTTATGCATTACTTTCTAGGACTGGAAGTGTGGCAAAGACCCAATGAGATTATTCTAAGTCGAGGGAAATACACCATAGATATCTTGAAGAGATTTGGGATGATGGATTGCAAGTCCATGTCTACACCTATGGAAACAAATTTGAAGAAGTTGAGTGATTCCGCAGCTGGTTCAGATTTGGTAGATCCCACCATCTACAAACAGTTGATTAGATCGTTGATGTATCTAGTCAATACTAGACTAGACATTTTCTATGTAGTGAGCACCCTCAGTCAGTTCATGTGTGAACCAAGGAAAATTCATCTAGTTGCAGCAAAGCATATTTTGAGATACTTGCGTGGCATAGTAGGATATGGCTTGAGATATACTTCCTGTAAAGATCTAAAGTTACAAGGCTATTCTAATTCTGATTGGGCCGGGAGTGTAGCTGACAAGAAGAGCACCTCTAGATGTTGCTTAAGTTTGGGGTTTGCCATGATTTCTTGGTGTAGTAGGAAGCAGACTTCTGTAGCACTAAGTACTACATAGGCTGAATATATTGCAGCATGTGTAGCAGCTCGAGAAGCAGTGTTGCTTCGAAAGCTCCTTGTAGGTTTGTTTGGGCAAATGTTGGAGCCGACTGTTATTCATTGTGACAATCAAAACTATGTGAAGCTCTCTGTCAATCCAGTGTTTCATGACAGGACAAAACATGTGGAGATCAAATATCATTACATCAGAGATATGGTGCTGAGGAAAGCAATTCAACTCAAGTATATTTGCATTGATGATCAGACAGCTGATATTCTCACCAAGCCTCTCTCCAGAGTGAAGTTTGCACATTTTCGAGACAAGCTTGGAGTTGTGGAGAATGTTGCCCTTGTTGAGAGGGAGACTCAACATCAGTGATCTTTGCTATTTGCTATAATGCATATTCCTCTAAGACAGAGAAATATGAGGTGAAAGCCCTTGTCCATCTCTGAGACGGAGATGTGGTTCTTTCCACACATGGGAGTAGCCATGGTGGATGTCATGTTGAGAGACTCCATGACAACATCACGTTGAGATACTCCGTGATGAATCCTTTGTACTTGTGTTTTTCCACACATGGGAGTAGCCATGGTGGACGTCATGTTGAGAGACTCCATGATGACATTACGTTGAGAGACTCCGTGATGGACACTTGTGCTTATGTTTTTTTCCACACATGGGAGCAGCCATGGTGGACGTCATGTTGAGTGACTCCCAGGATGAGAACCCTCCACAAAATGGGTCTAGACATTGTGGGTGTCATGTTGAGAGACTCCATGACATGGATATCTAGAAAGATATCTCCCTAGCTAAGAGTGGAGTGTTGATGTAAGTAGCGGCGGGAGATTTCTTTCTCCTATAAAATTCGAAATAATTAAATAAACAATTGAATGAGGCCGACTCATGAGATGTGACATCTCTTTTCAAAAATAATAATTTATATTTTTTTTATTTCATTGAAGCCGACTTAATAAAAGTCGCCACCTTCTTATAAAGCCGTCTCACTTTGTGAAGAGGCCAACCCTTCATGAAAAGTCGCCTCATCTTGTATATATTCAAGGCGATTCATTTCATTTGGTATTCATATTCAATTCAAGTCAAGTTTGCATACTTCAGGGAGGAGTTCGTTTTCTTCAGCAAATCGCTATCTTGCTTCAAGGAGATCGATATTGTGAAGAAGTCATTATTGTTTGTAAATTAGCATCTAGTGAGGTGCTATTATAATTGCTTTAGATCGGCCTAGTGTTTGGCCAAGTTGTAAGGCAGATTTCTGCTCTTTGCATTCTAATATAAGAGATATATCTTTGGCTGGGTTTTCCTCCCTCAAGAAGGAGGGTTTTCCCAAGTTATTTGTTGTGTCTATTGTTCATTATTGTTGTATTTCTGCTTAATTCATTTATGATCCTAAAATTAACACTTGGAGACACCATCTTTTTTTAATATAAATAAAAATTAATAAATTAGTAATTTATAGAAAATATAATGGCATTGAACTTTCAAAACAAGAGCAATAGTAAAGTTTCATAGGAGACGCCAAATTTTCCATTGAGAGACGTTGAGAGACTTAAGAGATAACGCATCAAGTTTCCAAGTTGTTTGAGGCATTTCCAGGGACATCTCTAGTACCGAGGATGTCTCTAATACCGGAGACACATACCAATAATTAATATAAGGTAGCGCTAGGTTCCAAAGGACATCCCCTTTCTAGAGGTCATAACCTTTGGGAGAAATTGCATCCTCTCAATGAAGAGGCATGAAGGTAAGTAGTATAAAGCGAATATGAATGATGTATCAAAAGGGATTCATCAGATTTATGGAGGACAGAGATCAGAAAACAATAATCATCTGCACTCAGAATAAGCAAGGAATCATGAGGGGAAAATAAATAAGAAACCTGGAATAGATTTCTGAGTATAGCACCAAATATAATCAAAAGATGGAAAGTCATTACATATATAAATAAGTTCATATATATTATTTACGATTATGCAATAATGATGCTTGCAGCAATTATTGAGCCTTATAAGTTGTTATGTTTCTTTAATATGAATATGAATAATAGATTCTTATGCGTTTCATTTACACTAACAATATCTTTTGAATATCAAGAACAGATCGATTGGAGAAGAGAAAAATTCAAACCAGCGATCATCTGCAGAGATAAATCAATAAAAAGGAAATAGAGGTCTGCACCCTCTAAGTTGGAAATAATTAATTAATTGGCATATGCGCAACAGTCTGATTTCTTGATTTGGTGGTATGAAATCTGATTTACAATAATGTAGTTGCAGTACAATTTAATATAAGTGATTGTAATTGTTTAATTAAATATTCGGGGTACTAATGATGCATTGTTGTTATGAGTGCTTTCATATATCAATAAATATTGGATTAATATTTGTTGTCATATGTCTTGAATGTTTTAGCCATGATAGAGGAAACTGGGATTACAAGAGGGGTACGGTGATGGGGCACTCTCCTAGGTACGCCACCTCAAGATGGGGACCAAATAGTCCCAAGGAGGCCAAGGGGGTAGAGAGGGTACTGCACTTTGGGCTTAGGAGAGATGGGCTTCCAGGGCACCCTTTGTAACCTCACCCTTCCATCATGGTGAATTAGCACAAGAAATCCAATCATAGAGAGAGGGAAATGGTTGGCAAGATGAGGGGATACGGAAAGGGGACACCTCACTAGGTAAACCACCTCATATGGATGGCATGGGCCACATGGGGCCAAGAGGGATGGTATATCTGCTTTTGGGCCTAGGGTAGAGGATCTGAGACACCCCATCAAAGTCACGTTCTCCCATGCTCTCCTATGGTTGAGCCTTCCAAGGATATTAAAGTGCTTTATGAATGAATTAATAATTTTGTCCTGAATTTACTTATGTTTAATTATGATAACCTGCTAATTAGTATTATTGTGGTATATAGTTTCCAATCTGTTTGCAGGGCTTCAATCAAGTGAAAGGTATTCTCTAACCCATTTGTTTACTTTGTTTACTTGGAAATTGAAGAATTAGGGCAAATTTAGGGCATGCCCAATAAGGGGACATTACATCAAACCTTAATTTCTAGTGGCTATTCTTTATAAGGATAGATGCCCCAATAGTTTATAAGGATAGATGCCCCAATAGTGCCCCCATGTTTATCCAACAAGAAAACTTGTGTAAATTTTGACACAGACCAGAACTAGAAGTAATAAGTTCTGTAAAATGATTTCTGCTTACAACCATAAAATGGTAGTAGCATTTCTTTATTGCAAAAAAGCAAATAAATAAATGGTCAAATAGAATGAGCTCGACTGATAAATAATCAGGGCTTTACTATTGGAAACACATGTTCAAATCCTCAAATCCCAAGGAAGCACATTAAATGTTCGTAAATACAAAATCTGAATATTTAATTGGGTTATTTCGAACAGACAAGACTAGCTCCAGTTCTTAGAAACATAACTGGAAGAGACATTCCTTGGCACCAAAAAACATATACATCCCTGGGTCGAGGCATCTTAACTGAAAAAAATACAACATTCTATTCATGGCATGTAAATTGAAGGGAACCCCGCAAGGAGAATTTAATAACCACCAAATTTTTAAAAATTAATTAATTAAAGTAAAAAAATAAAATCATACAGGCATAAGAAAAGTTTACAGTATACTGAAGATTGTTTCTCTTTGCAGGGACTTGGCTTAATTTTAACTAGTTTTTTAATTATGTTGGAAAATGTAAAATATGCCTTGGGAGTTTCAAAGCAGGCCAACTCTTTTTATTGTGTTTTCTCTGTTTTTTTATCCTTGATTTCTCGCTCTTTTTTATCATGAAACGAAAGCATAAAGGCTTTAAGGGTTCGAATCATAGGACCTGAATTTCCGCAGAAGGATCAAACCCGACCAAGAAAAAATGAACCCCGTGGAATATTCTCCCTTGGCCTTCACTGCTGCGTTCCACAGTATCTTCATTGCAAGGGTCTGCTAAACCGTTGATTTTACTTTTCGGCTCCATTAATTCTTGGACTTCAACTAAATTTAATGTCTTCTCTTTGCATTTTGTAATAAATATATTGCGATCTGCTCAAAGACGTTCATAAAAATTGCGAAGGATTGCTTGCAAAAGTTATCCCTTCGGCTGATGGCATGAAACCGGGAACAAAACAAAGAAAATAAATTTTAAATACTAAATCGAAACTGAAAGGAAAAAATATGAAGCCCGGAGTCCAATTACTCACCAGCAATAGAAGTGTACGTAGATGATAAAAGTACAGAGACTGGACGCGAAAATTTGTATTGGATTTTTAACCGTAAAATGAATACGTCAATTTGGAGGGAGAAATTAATTCAAGTTCCGATGCGTGGCGGGAGAACGCTAGATTTTGAATGCATGCCATTTTGTTTTTTATTTCTAGATTGGGCGTTTTATTATTTAATTAATTTGTATGTAGTCATTAGAGTATGCGAGCTACCTATTATTTGTTTAAAACTTGATCACTTGTATGAGTTTTTATTTATTTCAATTTGTCACATCCAAAAAATTTAGATTTTTTTTTGCTCTCTCCCTTCATCAAAATTTTAATATGAAATTGAATCGGGTTCATGAAACTAGCTCTTACACTTTTAAAATTCAAATTCAAATTCAAGAAAATTAAATTAGGTGTGTTCCCTTCTCTTCCTCCTAGTTGTTGTTAGCCAACTTGAGCATAAAATATTTTAAAGTATATTTACTATGTTGTGCACATATAAGATATGGGTACTATTGGAAAATCATCTAACAAAAGATACGAATATCACATTCATTTGTATATTAGTATTTACATACTCTATGACAGATAACCATATTGCATGGTTGCTTATTATCTTTAATCTTTGTTCATGAGTTATTGAATCAACCCATCTAAAGGATTGACTAAGGAGAACATGACCCTCAGTTAGCAAGCTCCTCAAATCTGTTTTGTCCACTAATAGTCCAATTATTAGAGACTCAAATATTAGTGAGCCTAGGCTAGCTAGTTTTTGGATTACAAAACCAAACTATTGATTTCATGCTTTAAAGGATGATTTTGTGAAATCCAAATCAATTTTGCAGTGCCCTTTTGACATAGATCAATTTTGTGGCACAAAATCATTCTAAATCTTTCATTGGTCAATTTTTTAATTCAATAAGTCGTCTAACAAATTACAAGGGCTAGACACTTTGACAAATTGTTTTGCACTGTTTGTTATAGATATATCAACATCAAAACTAGAGTTAAGTGTGTTTATTGCATTCATTATCATATGTATTTATCAATATCAATCTCAACTTTGTATCTAGAGTAGACTTGTGATATTGCTATCAGGATTCAACCTTGTAGTTTTACAAGTCAAACTCATTGACCCATGTTTCATGAGTAGTGGTTCACAAGAACCCATCTCTCATGATAATGAATGGTCCACTTCACACTCATTGCATCTAGGCAATGCTCACAGAGGTGAAGCACTAGGCCTTCCCGAGAGGTCACCCATCCTAGTACTACTACAACTCAAGCCCACTTAACCATAGAGTTTTATTAAATTAGTACAATTTAATTTATCTACCTTAAGAATTGTAAAGGTTTGTTGGTTTTCATCACACAAATAAATGATATAGAAATTAATGAATAAGCATGCAAAAATAAATAAATAAATGAGCTCAAACTATTAAATATAAATGGAAGGTAAGAAAGTGTTTTAACTCATTTTTTTGTTGATAATGGGTGGTTGATATGGAAGACGTGACTATGTAATGCATTTAATATTTTAATTTTATAATCTAAAATTGAAGTTTCAATGTAAACTCTGTGATGAACATGTCACTAGCCTCTACTCTTGCAAGACATTATCATTTATGATTGTATTTAATGTGGTGTGATTTCTTTAATTTGTCCCAATTGTGTCTTGAGTTGGCATATATTATTGGCACATGCACAACTATGAATGATATTTTCTTTGGACCCATATGGTGTTGAAACTGTACATCTTTGGGGGTTTTTAGTGAGGGGATTGAAGTTTAAAACTTCATTAACTCCTAATTAAACCCATTTGTTGACATCAAAAGTTTAAAGCATGAAAGAATGAAAGATGCATAATGTTCATTTGTAGTATTTATCAAGTGAATAGCACAAATGTAATGCTAACTACTTTGAATGGCCTTTCAATGATCCATATACATTAAAGGTAATTTTTTAGATACGTTCTAAAGGCTTAGGGCTTATTTTTAAATACACAACCCTAAATGCTATTTTTTTGGAATGTTGGCTTCAAGAGTAATAAATTTTGAAATTTTGAAAATAGGGACATGATCAAATGTGTGTTTGTGTTCAAAGGGCACAATCTAATTTATGATTGTATCTAAGCAGGGGAAGTCCTAAGGAATTAGACATGTCCAAATCTATAGTTGACATAATGATAATAAAGGGAGTAAATACCGGGTATAGGCCCAATGTATACACAAGATAGGATAAATTGAGCATTGGGATGGTGTATGCCAGATGTTATCAAGAAAATGTTAGGAAACTTGCAACCATTGTATGACAATTTCCGCATAACCCAAATTTGAAATCATGCAAGTAGATACTCAATATCAAAATGCAAGAGAATAGACAACATACCCATGAAAGATGACACAAGATATACCTTGGGAAAAAACCCAGCCTCCAAAAGCATCCACACTCCATGTATTATTCAACAATGAAAACCCATTACAATACATCTTCAGCGACTCCATGAACACTTTTGAAGCACAAGCTATCCATGCATTCCATGTGACCAAGCATGAATCCACACATCCCATGCAATGCTTCAAACCCTCACACATGTACAAGCTCAACCTACTAACCTCCAATAAACTCTCCAACCTTAGACAACTACCTTTGTGGTTGCTTTTATAGAAGCAAGCTCCCACAAAACCACCAAGTGGTATTACATAAACCATATGCCCAAAACCATGAACTTACAAAATCATGTGACCCCTCATTTAATATTAGGTACTTTATTATATTTTATTATTCCCCAATATTAAATAATTACATTTTACAATTAAGTCCCAATGTTACATGCAACATAAAGTGGCCCCAACATTATAACTCCTAGTGATGCACATCCATCTAGGTACCCCTAGGTGCACCACACACATAATAATAAATTAAACATTATAAGCATTATGCAAGGTGTGCAACACCTAATCCTAACAATCTCCCACTTGTATACATTGCATAATGGGGTAACAAGTAAGCTCAAACATCAAGATAATAAACTCCATAGGCAACATATACCATCTTGGAATCCAAGTACTCCATGTGCTCCATTAAGATACCTATAACAAGAACCAAGGTGACCACCATCTCATCCATGAATTCGCTCATCCTCCACCATGCCAATGCACTAAGATAAGAACACATCCAAAAGAGATGTCACACTAATTGTCACAAAGAAGCATAATCCTGTCTCAAACCGATATCTCAAAACACAAACACTCAATCCAAAGGTAATGAATAT
>VDFB02096549.1:0-14897 GCA_007258455.2 Sequoia sempervirens | reverse complement strand
CAGATTATTTAATTCTCTTGGTCCAGACAATGTTTCTAGGCTTTTCCTTTTAGGAAAAGCGGAGAGAAATTATTGTGTCTCTACCTTTAGATCAACTTACATTTATGGCCATGGTTCATTGATCTTCTTTAGTCATTTCTTGATTACCTGAATGCAATGCTTCCTTAGAGATGCCTGATTCTCCTCCCTTTACCTCAGCGTTGGGTTTTGTTTCACTTCCTCACCTTTAACATCACCATTAAATGAGTATGCAACATTAGTGTATATTTTGGGACTAACCCCAGTTGTACTTTCTAACCCTTTATCTTCAACAACTTTAGTGTCAGCAAGGAGCAATGACTAATTTTGTATGCCAATTCTTTTGATATGTATTCAATGGTGAGGGTAAATTTTTTGGTCTTCTTGGAATTAGAATTTTGTCCCTATTTTGTAAAGGAATATGTTATAGGAATTTTCTATACTATTGTTTGATATTGTATTTAAAACAACACTTAGATTTCATATATATTTGGCTAAGTTCCAAGACTAGAAATGGCTAAAAATAAATTCAGTCACAAACTTTGTTCAACTCATAGCTCAAATGAGTAATTTCCTATAATAAAGGTTCACCTTCAAACTGCTAATAAGTGGATCCTTATACCTGTGTATGACCCATAATTTCAAATCTTGGAACTCAATTAAAATATTTGAGCCTTCTATGTAAACTTCATGCCATCAATCAAATAATTAGAAGTCATGATATATTAAACCTTACGTTAGGAAAACCTCATCAAGATCTTCAAATGTCTCCTTCTCAATCGAGTGCATTTTCCCAAGTCGAAGGAATCTAGGGAAAAAAATCCCTAGTCTTTTCCTCCTTCCACAATATCCTTGTGTGTAAACTCCAATATTTTTAGAGTTATTATATATATATATATATATAGGTTCATGCTTCTAAGTTATCTTGTAAGTGAACTGAAATTGTTTGATATATAGACAGTTGAAGAGGAGTTTAACAAGGAAATATTATATTTTTTTCTAATTAAAAGGTTAGTTTTGATTAATGATTCTATGCAGTAGCTAAATGAGTAGATTGACACAAATAAACACTTTTCTTTATGTAATGTTTAAGTAATTTAGAAAAGATTAATATTTTGGAATCAATAATGGAAGAATAGTGTATATGGAAAAATAATAATTAGGAAGAATACTATAGTCTGTATAATGTTAAGTTTAGACAAAAGCTCTATTAGAAATAATTGATTGCTCATTTTTGGAGGTTATGTTTACATAAATAAGAGTACCTTTGATAAATGAAATAGGGTAGGAATTATTATATGAATGGGTAATATTATAAAAGAAATTTAAATTAATTAAGGTAAAAAAAAAAAACAAAAACTTGGAATAGATGCTAAATAAAATAGTATTTTAAAAGACTACATTAGTTCATATAATGTTGAGTGTTGAGAAATTTACTATTAGAAATTATTATGTGTGGGATAATGGTTTCATTATAATAACAATAAATTGATTTTCTATGGGGTCCGATTATTAATGGTAAATAGTTTGATTGTAGATACCTTCCTTATATTGGATTTAGCAGTAATAATGATCCTTTATTAATAAAGGTGTTAGTAAAGAATGGTTCTCCTCCTAGCTAAAAATTGTATAGAGAATAGTTACTTGTGTATCTCAAGAGTTAGAAATGAACGTTCGCTTTGATTTTAAAATTAAATGATTATATTAAATAATGAGAATTGGTAAACATTAGACCATTAAGGATAAGATATAGTTATAGTTAAGAAGAAAACTTGTGTTGTAATTTTTTGTTTAGGGAATTTGTTTAGCTTTTAAATGTTGATCTCTTATATAATCGTTTATTAGATGACATGTGTTAATTTACTATGGGTATGTTTTAGATAATGTGTTCAATATAGGATTTTGGGTGAAATTAGTTATTGTGCGTGTTATTGTGCAAGTTCAACTCTTACTTGAAATTTTTATTGTTTTCTTAGGAGCATTTTGGATTGGTTGCTCATTCTAATTTACTCGGTTTTCTCTTGAGTTGAGTGGTAAATCGGTTTAATGTTATTGTTGTCATGATATATGGTTCTCTTTGGGTTGTTAATGATTCAAATTGCAAGTTCATTGAGTAATATGTGGTTGGGTATCCTGTGAGGAGAAAATAGAGGTCTCCCTTGGATGCTCGGTTGATTTGTATAAAAATTTAATGTGAATATTGCATTGGGATGTTGTCAATCATTACTTTATACTTGTTGACCTGACTATTGTGGATTGAAAATAGTTCTTGATATCTTGTTAATGTTAACATTTCTTGATGGGGGAACGCTTGTGTATCATTTTGAGAGTCTTCCAGAGGTTTGAGGGGATTTGGTTTCTTCTTGCAAGGGTTGGTATGGGGGTCCTGCAACCTAAGAGGATTACCTTGGGTAACACATATCAGACCAGATGTGATTTTTTGAGTTTTCATGTTGTTTCACCTGAAAGAGGGTGGTTTTATGATTTTTTTGCATTGTTGAAGGTTGATCTTACACTTGGTTTTTGTTTATGTGACTTTTGATTTTTGTTGCTAGTTGGGGGAGTGGCTTTCAATGGGGGTCGGGACCCGCAAGTGGTCCCAGGATAACTCATTAAAATTTTCTTAATCAAATGAAAACACTAATAATTAATTAGCTAGTTTGGATAGCATCTCACAATTATAAAAGATAAGTTAATGCCTCGCTGATGGATCAAGTGCTATTATAGGCTTGAGATGAGTCGAGAAGGTCTGGAATGGAAAGATCAACTACCTCATCCTCACGAGAGGTACATTGATTCTACATAAGTTTGCATGAAGGGCTAGAGATTAGTAGCGGTTGCTAGGATAAGCTAGGATGGGGGTTGGGGCCTAGGAAGATCTACCTCAATAACCCATGACAAACTATGTGATGACACTCTTCCCTTTAGCAACCTCTCTTATTTGTTGGTTGTTTTCCCTTGTTGTTCATGTACCTCTAGAAGCGGTTGTGCTTTATGTTATTGTTGAAGCCTCCTCTCAACTATTTAATGTGGCATATATGCCTCATGGAAACTTTATTGATGCTAATGAAAGGTGCCCATTGATATTTATTGCTAGTTGATACTACGATCTCTTTTGAGGGATTTTTGATCTTATTGTTATTGGCACATCTTATGGTTATTTAGTGTTGATCTATTGGTTCTAGTTGGATTTCCATTATTATGTTGTGGTTATGAGTTGATGATGATATGAGATGTTCCTTGTGTTTAATGTTTCTTTGAAAGAAGATGTTTCTTGTGTTGGATGTTCTTGAGTTGAATGTATCTTGTGTTGAATGTTATTTGTAATGGATGTTTCCTTGTGTTATTGATGCTCAAGTCATGGAGTCTTGTAAACCTTGTCTTTCTTGGTGGTTTTCATTGAGGCTCTTCTTGTCTTTTGCTAGCATGGGGGGTGGGCCTTCGAGACCACATGGTTGGGTGGAATATGTTATGCACCCCATTGGGTCCCTAGTTGTTGATCAAGTTGTATAGAGTTGAAGCCTGATGCAGTGAATCCTGAGTTGTACCAGAGTTGGATCCAATCTTCCAGCCTTGTAATCAAGTATATCATTTGTATGCTCCATGTTATCGTATTATTCCCATTCACGTCAGGAAGCAACATTGTAATATTGTAATCCTTGAGTAATTATCTTCATGTAATGACTTTGTTCATGTTATTTATCTTTCATGTGATGCAATGATGTTGATATGAAAAGTAATGCAACCAAGTAACTCCAAGGGATTTGTTGTATGTTGTACATGTAAAGTTTCATTCCATGTGATGTATGTTATCTAATGCTAGTTATTTAAAAAAAAAAGTGCCATAAATGTTAGTTTCCTTTGGGGTTACATGTCAGAGCATTACACATGGTATCAAAGCCTAGGTTCAAAGACTGGGCACTAAGAGCCCATTATGTCAACCGCCCATTATGTCAACCTAATTGCTCGTACTCTTGAGGATTACATATTTTCTTTTGTGTCATCTTTTAGTAACCGAAGTTTGTCTCTAGGTGGTGTTGGTTCAAGGTGTAGGAAACCAAAGGAAAGGATAGGACCCTCAGTGTAGTGCGTAATGAATCAATATTCATTCCATCAAGGATGCATTTTTGGACCCTTGTGTTACCTTGTGGTGAAGTGAATTTGAGTGTGTGCATGCGATGAGTGTGTGTTTGAACTTGAAATTTTGTGCTTTTGATGTGTTAAAATTTTGTTTTCAATTTTGTAAGGTGTAAGATATGATCTTGTGTTGTTTATGTTGTGAAAATTGGGTGTTGAATAATGAATGAAATAGACTACCTTGCATGAAAATGGTGAATATTTAATGAAAGATGAGTGTCTTGAATGCATAATTATGCAATGTTTTGTGAAAATGTGACAATCTGATGTAGCAAAATGTATTACATGACATTAGAAGTATTAACATGAGTAGGATGTGATTGAAATAAATTGGTTATGTTTACCATTTAGACTTGTACAATGTTTATTGTGTTGTTGATCAGTGATTGCTCAATGAGGTGTTTTTGATGTAATTAATGTACTCAATGATGTAGTTATTGTCTGAGGTCTTGGTGAGAGGGACGGTGTGGCATCACTTGTTTGCAAGTGCCCTGCTACACTGTGATTTCCTCTCATAGTATGTTTGATATATATATATATATATATATATATATATGTTGTATACAATGTTTGATTTTATGCAAAATTGCAGGTACCAAGCCTTGACTCCACCTTCTCTAGCAGGACTAGGCAAGCCTCATAAAACCCAATGGGCATGATGTGGAATATGGAGTTGAGAAGAAGGGTTCCCAACCTTGCCATCATCTTCGACGAGGATGAGTAGCCCCACCTTGCAACCCTTCGGTATGGATTTCATGTTTTCACAGTTGTTTTGATGGGTGTCTTTTGACATTTGATTATGCCATGATGTTATTGTTGGAATTGATGTTGTTTACATTTGCATACACCTTCTTTTACCTTGTGACTTCTAGGAGTAAGTCGGATCTTAGGGGGGAGGATGTAGTGCTCCTCCATTGATGTTGTCCTTGAGTTGCTTACCCCTGCCGTGAAGTCGGGTACTGACTGGTATAATGAACTGATTCAAATTTGTTTGATTTTCCCTTTGTTTTGACGTTTGATTATTTGTGTTTTGTAGTGTTTAAATTTAATGGGCTTTATAATATTGTTTGTTGTAACAAATTAAATAAAACAACAAATAATAAGTGATAAAATAACTATAATTTAAATTGTTTTATTGCTTTAAGAATAGGAATTAAAGAAAACTATTATTTTAAGTTAGCACGATGTAAACTATTGCTGGTTGATAAAGTCAGTGAAGTCCATAGCGGTTTCACTCTTAATGGAGAGAAACGTAAAGTAGTGGAGCTCTTTCTTGGAAAAAAATATTATGATTGCATGCCAAAAGATTCTTTGTAACTGAAAAAGTCATCTATGCATTTCTTGTTTTAAATGATCTAAGTAATGGCCACTTAGGAGGGCGTCTTGCATGCCTAAGGAAATACCAAATTTAGGAGGTGGGTATCACATTATTTGGAACAGGTATTTCCAGCCGTGTACAAAAAAAGATTCTATAAATTACTATGAGAAGCAACATGTAGCCGGGAAGCAATGTGAGGAGGTTGACCTATTGTGTGGAATAACTCAGAGTGAGAAGGATAAGGAAAGGAGAAAAAACAATAAGAATCGGTTGCGAATATGTATCAAATATTGTCAATGTCTTTTGTTAGCCTTTTAAGAAGCGTGTACCTTGGAATGAATCGTGCCATAGCTCCATGCCAGCCTGCAAGAGATGAGATTGAAGCTGCGATTACTGTGTAAGTGAATCAATCTGCTACCTCCTGAGATCCATATCCATGACGCCCTTCTTACAGATCCAGACTCGTCCTCTCGGTAACTAAAACTATCTGCACTTTGTTTGACTAAGTGACTAAAATTTATTTCTTTTATTTCTCCTCGAACTTCTATTTTGGAATTGCTTAGAAAGTATTTCGATCGTCCTATGATTTGTAGGAAATGTAATGCACGCGACTTTCGAAAAGAGAATTATTCCTTTATAGACCATAGATAGTGACTTAAGTTGTTTTGTGGATCCTTTAGTCTTGTTAGATTTCTTCAACCCCTTATAAGTAGGCTCAAATTCATCTCCTTGTATCTCCCGGGCGGTTGGGATTTAAGTCCTATAGGTGAGTTCTTTCTTCAGACTTTATGAATTTAAACATGCTATCCTATTATTTGCAATAACTGAAAGTATCTCATGTCTTATCGGTTATCTTTGAAATGGGACATAATACCTTGAGGACGTTGTGCTATTTAAGTTATGAATTCCTTGTTCACCTTCCATGTATGCTATACTTTGTATCGGGTCTGCTAACTCCCATTGGAGAAGCCCGTGTATAACTGCTATAGTCGAATCTCACTTGAGCGTTACTAATATCTTGTGTTCCACAGTAATGTATACTCGACCCTTCTAATCCTTTCCCTATCTCATCAGTAGTATTTTCCCTTAATTCATGTTACTACTGTGTGATCAGCGCTTTGTGCTTTGCATTGCTTGCTTGCCCATCCCACACGCCTTTGGGGCATAGCATGCTCTATTTGGATTAAGGCAAAGTCCCTTAGATTGATTGTAAACCTACTTCTCTGCCATGCGCAACACCTTTAGGCTTGGGTCAAAATATCATTTAGGAGTGCGTTGTAGTAATGTGTCAAGCTACAAGAGTTATCAATATAAGATACAAGCAATATAATATAATATAATATAATATAATATAATATAATATATATATATATATATATCATAATTCTCCTACCTTGCCATTAATTTCTACATATATAGTGCTATTGATCAACAACTTTGGCCTTGAGGAAGTTGAGGACCAACGAGCAGATTATTTAATTCTCTTGGTCCGCACAACGTTTCTAGGCTTTGCCTTTTAGTCGAAGCCAAGAGAAATTACTGTGTCTCTACCTTTAGATCAACTTACATTGATGGCCATGGTTCGTTGCTCTTCTTTAGTCATTTCCTGATTATCTGAATGCAGTGTTTCCTTGGAGATGCCTGATTCTCCTCCTTTTACCTCAGTGTTGGGTTTTGCTTCACTTCCTCGCCTTTAACATCGGCATTAAATGAGTATGCAACATTAGTGTATATTTTGGAGCTAACCCCAGTTGCACTTTCTAGCCATTTATCTTCAACAATTAGTGTCAGCAAGGAGCAATGAATAATTTTGTATGCCAATTCTTTTGATATGTATTCAATGGTGAGGGTAAATTTTGTGGTTTTCTTGGAGTCGGAATTTTGTCCCTACATTGTAAATGTGGTAAAGTTGTCATTTGATTTTACAATTAAAGATTACAAGTAAATTAATCAATTATGTATGGAAATAAATATATTTAGCTAAAAGACATTGGATTCAATTATATATATATATATATATATATAGGTTTGTGCTTATAAGTTATCTTGTAAGTGAATTGAAATTGTTTGATATATAGACAATTGAAGAAGAGTTTAACAAGGCAATATTTGATTTTGTTCTAATTAAAAGGTTAGTTTTAATTAATGATTCTATGTAGTAGCTAAATGAGTAGATTGACACAAATAATCACTTTTCTTTATGTAATGTTTAAGTAATTTAGAAAAGATTAATATTTTGGAATCAATAATGGAAGAATAGTGTATATGGAAAAAGAATAATTATGAAGACTACTATAGTAAGTATAATGTTAAGTTTAGACAAATCTTCTATTAGAAATAATTGATTGCTTGTTTTTGGACGTTATGTTTAAATAAATGAGAGTACCTCTAGTTGATAAATGAAATAGGGTAGGAATTATTATATGGAGTAATATTATAAAAGAAATTTAAATTATTTAAGGTAAAAAAATAAATAATAAAAATTAGGAATAGATGCTAAATAAAAGAGTATTTTAAAATACTACATTAGTTTGTATAATGTTGAGTTTTGACAAATTTACTATTAGAAATTATTATGTGTGGGATAGAGGTTTATTTATAATAACAACAACATGATTTGGTAAGGAGATCGATTATTAATGGTAAATAGTTTGCTTGTAGATACCTCATAATGGATTTAGTGGTAATAATGATCCTTTATTAATAAAGGTGTTAGTAAAGAATGGTTCTCCTCCTAGCTAAAAATTGTATAGAGAATAGTTACTTGTGTATCTCAAGAGTTAGAAAAGAACATTTGATTTAATTTTAAAATTAAATGATTATATTAAATAATGAGAATTGGTAAACATTAGACTATTAAGGTTATGATATAGTTATATTTAAGAAGATAACTTGTGTTGTAATGTGTTGTTGATGGAATTCGTTTAGCTTTTAAGTGTTGACCTCTTATATAATCATTTATTAGATTCAATGTGTTAATTTACTATGGGTATGTTTTAAATAATGTGTTTAATATAGGATTTTGGGTGAAATTGGTTATTGTGGGTGTTATTATGCAAGTTGAACTCTTACTTGAAATGTTTATTAGTTTCTTAGGAAGATTTTGGATTGGTTGTTCATGATGATTTATTGGGTTGTCCCTTGAGTTGAGTTGTAAATTGGTTTAATGTTATTGTTTTCATGGTCAATGGTTATGTTTGGGTTGTTAATGAGTCAAATTGTAAGTTCATTGAGTAATTTGTGGTTGGGTATCCTATGAGGAGAAAATAGAGGTCTCCCTTAGATGCTTGGTTGATTTGTATCAAAATTTAATGTGAAGATTGCATTGGGATATTATCACTCACTACTTTAGACTTGTTGACTTGACTATTATGGATTGAAAATAGATCTTGATATCTTGTTATTGTTAACATTTCTTGATGGGGGAATCCTTGTGTATCATTTTGAGAGTCTTCTAGAGGTTCGAGGGGATTTTTTTTTCTTCTTGCAAGGGTTGGTATGGGGGTCTGACAACCTAGGAGGGTTGCCTTGGGTAACCCATATTAGACCATATGTGATTATTTGAGTTTTCATGTTGTTTCACATGAAAGTGGGTGGTATTATGATTCCGTTCCCTTGTTGAAGGTTGATCTTACACTTGGTTTGTGTTTACGTGGCTTTTAAGTTTTGTATCTAGTGGGGGGAGTGGCTTTCAATGGGGGTTGGGACCCGCAAGTGGTTCTAGGATAACCCACTAATTATTAATTAGGGGGTTTGGGTAGCATCTCACATTAATAAAAGATAAGTTAATGCCTCACTCATGTCTCAAATGCTCATATAGGCTTGAGATGAGTCGAGAAGGCTTGGAATGGCAAGATCAACTACCTCATCCTCACAAGAGGTACATTGATTCCACATAGGTTTGTATGAGGGCCCAAAGATCAGTATAGGCTACCAAGATAAGCTAGGATGGGGGATGAGACCTAGGAATATCTACCTAGATAAACCATGACAAACTATGTGATGACACTCTTCCCTTTAGCAACCTTTCTTATCTTGTTGGTTATTTTTCCATATTGTTCATGTACCTTTGGAAGTGGTTGTACTTTACGTTATTGTTGAATCCTCCTCTTAACTATTTAATGTTGCATATATGCCTCATGGAAACTTTATTGATGCTAATGAAAGGTGCCCATTAATATTTATTGTTGATTGATTCTATGATCTCTTTTGAGGGATTTTGAATCTTATTTTTGTTGGCACCTCTTATGGTTATTTAGTGTCGATCTATTGGTTCTAGTTGGATTTCCATTATTATGTTGTGGTTATGAGTTGATGATGATATTAGATGTTCCTTGTGTTTAATGTTGCTTTGAAAGAAGATGTTTCTTGTGTTGGATGTTCTTGAGTTGAATGTATCTTGTGTTGAATGTTACCTATTATGGATGTTTCCTTGTGTTATTGATGCTCAAGTCATGAAGTCTTGTAAACCTTGTCTTTCTTGATGGTTTTCATTGAGGCCCTTCTTGTATTCTCCTAGCATGGCGGGTGGGCCTTTGGGACCATGTGGTTAGGTGGAACATGCTATGCACCCCATTGGGTCCCCAACCATTGATCGAGTTGGACAGAGTTGAAGCCTATTGTAGTGACTCTTGAGTTCTACTAGAGTTCGATCTAGCCTTGCAACCTTGTAATCATGCATATCATTTGTATACTCCATGCTATTGTATTATTCCCATTCACATCAGGAAGTAGCATTGTAATATTGTAATCCTTGAGTAATTGTCTTCATGCAATGACTTTGTTCATGTTATTTATCTATCATGTGATGTAATGATGTTAATACAAAAAGTAATGCAACCATGTAACCCTAAGGGATTTGTTGTATGTTGTACATGTAAAGTTTCATTCCATGTGATGTATGCTATATAATGTTACATTTTAGTTATTTAAAAGAAAAAATGTGCCATAAATGTTAGTTTCCTTTGGGGTTACATGGCAGGGTGTTACATCAACTTCAATTACACATTGAAGCTCTTCGGCTTCTACTTCATTATTACCACCAGGATAATTGCTTGAATTAGGATATTGTGTAGGAGCTTCTCATACATTCAAAATGATGGAGTGGAATTTTCACCTGCTACACTTAGCTAGGCTCTAGTTCTGGCTCTCTTGGGAATGGGCTCTCCCAAAGATTGGCTATTGTCTTCACCCTATGTGAAATATTGGGATCTTTAATGTTTCAGTGGATCCAAAGCCCTTTGCATTATAACCTCCCAGGATAAGTGAACTAGTTCAAGTGTAATTCTATCTATGATTCAAATTTTCCTGACCGTCCATACCCGAACTTTGCATCACAATCGATATGTCGTACAATCAAAAATTCTACACATTAAATAATTTTTAAAGAAAGAAACATTTATATCATCTCATGTAAATAAAACCAACATTCAAATATTAATATAAAAATTACATAATTAACATGTTTTCTAGTGTATCATAAAATCCTCATATTTATATCAGACTATTGGAATGTCAGAATCATCATATAACTCAAAATTCCTTTAAAATTTTACTTTACTTTGAAACCCTATACTTGGTACCCAATATTCAACTTTACCCATGAATTTTCCTAGATCTCAGTTTCTTACCAAAACTCCACTTTACCTGACTCCAACATCAGACTGGATCCTTCCATTTAACTCGTATTTCCCTTTTGTCTTCTTAAAATGTTTTCAGTTTCTGATACCTGGAACTTGAAACACCTTCTTTGCGAAGTGCTTCATTGATTAAGATTTCTCTTTTACTCTCCACTTCTTGTGATCTTTCAACTTGCTAGCTTTTACCATAAGAGTTGTATATATTTTTTCTTTGGTCCCTAAGTCTTTCAGTCTTGGGGCATGTTGTGAGACCACACAAAAATTTGCAACCAATAAAACCAAATTTAAAATTAAATTTGAAATCAAATCACCAGCAGTAAATTAAAACATACATATTTTTAAAAATAACTTCTACCTTTACCTAGATTATGGCATAAAAAGTAAAACTCCACCAGAAACATCCATTTGTGCTTTGATTAATTCCAGTTTTGGAACTTAGTGAAAATAATTAGTTCATAAACATTGAGCTACATAGTATAGTAATCCTCCAAAGCCAACTAGGGATAGAGCCTTGCTGCTAGTCAAGCGTCCATAACCCTGACAAGGTTATATCTGTAATTCCCCCAGACATAGCTCTACTACCCGTTAGACATCCATAGCCCTGGTAGAGTTATTTGGATAGCCTAAAGAGTTGATTTTCATCTTTTTTAATTTATATATATATATATAGCAATGATAGCTCATTTTTCAACTTTTGATATTTCAATGATAACTCTTTTTTCAACTTGTAGGCAATGAAGCTCCGCTATTAGGTCGGGAATTATAGTGGTAGTGAAGGTTACTTTTGGAATTTTCATTTAATGCAAATCCCTTCATCAATTCACTACTTCCCAAAACTCATTTAATAATTCCTTGTAGGTGAGTATTTCTAGCTAAATTTCACTACTTTATGCCAAATCCTAGCTAACTATAGCTTTCTATTTAGTTTAAAAAATATGCATAAATTAAAATTTAGCAATAGACAACTTAATCGTCAAATTTAAATCTAAATTTAGAAACATTAGTTCCCACCCTTTCAATCAAAATTTTATGGCAACTACTAAAACTTATACTAGAAATTTTGATTTGACAGTCCTACACTTCATTAATGGATCGAGAATGTCATGATTACCTTGAAATATGATCACATTATTCTACATTAAATTCACACACTTGAATTCACATGTATTATGTTCTCAAATTACCCAGGTGATGACATGTGCTGCCTTGATGGCTTCATTTTATCTACATTCCAAATAGATAAGCACCTCCATAATTAATACAACTCTTAAAAAAATGTGAAATGACCACTATTAATTTCAAAAACTTCAACTTGCTTGATTCGTAATCTTCATACTGTTCAAATTTGAAGTAATTTATCACCAACTATGTGCAAAGAATTAATTTTCAATTTAACCTTTTAACTCTGAGAATAATTGTATAGTTACCACCTTTCTTATGATTTCCAAGACTTTAATCAAGGCAGCTATGTACCACAGTTTCCATATTTTTTTATAAATTATGCATTCCTTCTCAAATTCTTCACACTTTCTTTTTAACTTATTCAATTTTTGCAATTTCTATATGTATTCATTTTTTTGCTTCTTGGCCATGGGTACTCCAATTTTTTTAGGTTGCTCTTGCCACCAAAATGTCTTTTTAGGGAGTATTACACTACAAAGGGTTGAATTTTTTTTCTTCACTAGGACTTCTAGTTTCACTATACCAAATTTGTGCTTGGTCCTTGGGGAAAAGCATGTTGAATACAACCACTACTTTCATTTTTATTCTAATATAGCTTCTCATTTTTTAGCTTCTTTTTTGGATATTGGGCTACTCATGGAAGATGTTCACTTGGCTACCAATTTGATAGTGAGGCCTAAATATTTGGAGAATTTGGACTTAATTATATCTTTTGCACATCTGACCATCAAGGTTCCTTCCATGGATGATATTCCTCGGTTCCTAGAACATGGGGAAGTGGTTCCACTTTGGCCTTTCCTCATTGACCTCCATATTCAAGGCTTTGAAGTTCATTGGGAGCTCACCTACATAGGGTATTGTTGTGCAATTTTTGCACACATGCCCCACTGAAAGTAGGGACCCTCTTTTTGGTCTAGCTTTTGATGCCTTTTGGTCCTTTGATTGCTGAATTTGATTACTTTTAGGTGTCCTTAGATGATCATTTTTCCTGTATAAATGATCTCTTTAAGTTACTCATTGAAAATCCTAAGTTTCAGACAAAGTCTAGGCTTTCCTCTGATTTCGGGAAATTCATCTTCTGATGGAATTCCCTAGTTTCCTTAAAACCCAATGATGAGGAATGTGCACTGTGATCCAAAGATTTTGGCACCTCATAGAATTCTACATCCATTGGATTTTCCTAGAATTTCTTCACCTCATTGCATTCTCTGATCTTGTCTTGGGTTTTCTTGTCAATGATATTAAGGCTTGATTGTATGGTTTCTGTGGCATGTATTTAGTCAATTTTTGGGGGAATCTTGTGCCATTAAAGTTTTATCATTTGTCTTCTGCTGGTCTGAGGAGCTTGATCTTGAGTGCTTGGTAATTTGGTGATTGGATTTGTCAATTCTTGGATTTGGTGGTGAATTCCGTTGGAATCATCAATGTTACTATGCTTGTTAGGATGGCAAAGCTTCCTACCAATCATTGTTATAACTGAATTCACTTCATCAATGGTATGCATTTTTTTCCTTTCTTTTGATTGATGAATGTGAATAATTCTTTGATGTCTGGAGTCTGGTTGGAGTCTGGATTTTTCATGTTTGGCATTGAGCATTTTTAAAGCTAGGGTTGTGCATGACATTTTCATGACTTCTTGAAGTATAGAAGGTGCCCCATGGTAAATTATTTAGTTTGGTAATGCCAACTTCACCTTCAAATTCAGCTCTGTGTGTATTATTGTTTTAGCTCAATGCAATCTAGGGTGTTCAAGTTTGTTAGGTTGATGATCTTGAGTGAGTTTGTGAGCTTATCTCTAGTTTCATTCGGTAGTAACTCGCTTGTGTAGGTTGTGAGAGACCCATTTTTGAACTTAGCGAAACAAGTGAACTGAATCCAAGCTAATTTTGCACATCCAAAGTGGGATTTTAGGGTTTCAAATTTAGGACATCACCAATCCCCATCAATTGGCCTCTAAGTGAGTTTAGAGTTTGAAGTTGATCTGTAAGAGATTCAAAACAAGCTAGATTCAAACCCAAAATCCCTAAATTTGTGATCATTTGATCAATTTGGGTGAAGTCATGAAGAAATGATAATTTTTAGGATTTCGAGGTCTTTTCAGAATTCCTTCACCCTCAGAATTCCACAATTTTCCCTTGTCCTCTCATTTTCCCAAAGAAGTGCAAAAACCCGAAATCACACTAGCTTTCTGGATTTTCTTCCCTGTTGGATTTCCTCAAAGAATCCCACAATGTGAAGAATTAGAGACATAATGGATTAAATGTTATATATTTTAGCATCTCATGGTTAATTTGAATGATCAGAGAGATGGTTCATGTTTTTTCTTCATTTGCGATGATTAATTTATCGTATTTTCACTTTGATCGTTAAAATCCGCCTAGCATGGAATTCCCCGAAATTCCTCTCTGGCCTAATTTCCCCGGATGCCTAAAAATCCCAAACTTCTAAGTAATTGTGTTTTATGATTATTTAAGGGATTTTAATCATGATTTTGAGCTGATTAAATGATAAACATGTTGTTTATGATTGGTTAACCTTGATTCTAATGTTGTAATAAGAATTTATTGTGGTCTTTTGTTGGTTGTAGGTTGAGTCAAGTAAGG
>VDFB02096548.1:0-62961 GCA_007258455.2 Sequoia sempervirens | reverse complement strand
CCCTCTTCCCCATGTGAATTTTTAATTCACATTTTATTCCTTCTAGAATCCCCTTTTCCCATGCATCTTCTAGAATATTTGACTTGTCACATCAAGTCACATGTGACAAACTCCCACCTTTTTGGAGACCCTCTCTTATCCACTAGATTATCCCAAGCATGTGAATTTTTAATTCACATTTATTCTTCCAAGGAATCTTCTCATCTCCTAATGTACTTCCAAGGTACATGTCCTTCTTACACATCACCTACACATCATCTCACCCTTAGCCATCTCACATTCCACATGTCAAAATGTGAGAGCTTGTGAGTCCTCAACTCACTTTAGCCCTCCATCTTGGCCTTGTTGGATAAATATCAACCATTGAATTCTCTAGAGAATTCAAATTCTTTTATAAATACCCCCTCCTCTAAGGCATTTTAGAGAGAACACTTAGCCATTTTGCAACTAAATGCTTCCATTTTGTGCACTCATCTAGCCATCAATTTCACCTATTTACATTTGCATCCAAGCATATAGTTAAATCTTGCATTTAGCCACATCAAGAGCCATCAAGGAGCATACAAAGAAAATCAAAATCAAGGGCCAACCAAGGAGTTTCAGCTACAAAGGGGAGGTATATCCATTTGTCATCATTTTACACTTTTTCTCTTTACATTAACAAATTTCTTAGGCTAATCTTGAGATGTTTCTTTATGTTTTTCCATTGCATTTTAGTTGCTTAGAATAGGTTAAACATTTTGATATCACAATTATAATAGGGCTTATTTCAGTCATTTTAACTCAAATCTACATCTCAATTGCATTCATACCTCTGCATTAGGTCATTTAAAATTGGTAAACAAAAAATGAAAGTATAATTGCATGCATTTAGGTATCTTGTAATAGCTAAAAGGTGAAAAATTGCATTGTTTTGTTTCAACAAGCATATCACATTATCATTTTCAGAATTTTTCATATTACAATTAGTTATTTTCTGCATTTTAGATCTAGAAATTGTATTCATAATTGTCATTTATTGTTCAAATATTTTAAATATTTTGCACATTTGTATTTTGTGTTACATAGTCTTAAATTTAGAAAATAATGGAAAATATTCATTGTCAAATCTATTTGCACACAAATAGGAAAACCTCAAACAGTATTATAGAAAACCAAACTTTGAATTTTTTAAAATCATGTCCAGGACATAGGCACCCTAGGCACCCTAGTCCTACTTTTTTTGGCTCAGATTCTTGTGACAAAGACCTCTTAGATTTCTCTATCCAAATTGGTTGTATGTTTTCTAGTTACCTATTGCATAATAATTTGAACCTCAATGCAAGCATCATATGGTTGTAATGGATTAGTGTTTTGGTAATATGTTGACTTCCTTAAAATCTTTGGTTGATGTTTCAAGTTGTGTGTTTGGAAATGACCCTAATTCAAATGATGAAACTAATGATCCTTCATCTCCCAACACATTTATTCTTAATGAAGATATCTTGAGACAAGAAGAGGACATTGTCAATGAATTCATAAATAATACATTGCTCAACCTTGAGAACAATGTGGTCATTTTCTGGTCAAAGGAATGGCCTAATCACCCATATCAACAATCAATGCCACCTACCATACCACCACTTGAAATTTTTTCCACATCACATAAGGAAGTGACTTTCAATTCATACCTCAACCAATGTGCATGGAAATACCTATCAATAACAATCATAAGGAAAAAATATCACCCATATCCCATCATATCAGAACAAAGTTACAAACACACATGTTAGCTTGGAGTGATGCTATGTCCAAGGCTTTAATATCATGTCAAAAGAAGGATGTGACATAAAGAATGAACATGAAATCTATTCCCTTTTGGAAAAAACACCATATGAAGAAACTAAAGGAATAGGTTATCAATGTCCACCTTTATATCAAACATTTGTTCCACCAACCAAGCCATACAAAGTCCATGGTTCTATTAAGAAGGGTGTGTTTCCTACTCCACATACTTTATCAGAGATCGAGCGTAATTTAGCTACACTTCTAAACTTGGGATACATTACATTACCACCCATGCATGAACAAAAAGATAATAAATGATGAATATCATATAATATTTGGAAATACTAGTAATGAGTGTGGTGCGTTAAAGAAGAAATTGGAAGAATTTGATCCTCACAATTATAAACTTGATTGAATAATATATTAACACATGTTCACTTCACTTCTTTCCATGTGGTAGTTGTAGTATCATAACATACTCACTACCATGTATGGGGGTATAAACTATGCTTTATGTAATCATATTTCATCTCATAAGGAGTAGTGTGTCATCATCCATTTTGGGCTCATCTTTGTCCATAAACTTGGGGGGCAAGGTGATAGGTACCCTTATATTAGGTGTATTCCTTGTAGCAAGGGATCCCTTTGTATCTCATTAAAAAGTTAGTGTAGAAAGTACTCTAACATTTTAAGGGGGGCATATAATCCCTCGCATTTTGTTTGCATAATAATGGTCCCTCTTTTAGTGATGATGGCATACATCTCCTAGAAAGTGTGATCGTGTCAATGGAATTGTGGCCTTCTCAATCTATGTTGTGTCTTTTTGGTGATATTTGGCTTGATATCCCCTAAGTGTGTGACTTCTCTTAGTATATGATGTTCCCCTTGGTGGTAATGCTATGGCTAGTATTCTCTAAGGTGAGAGTATTTTTATTCATTAAGAATTGTCCTCTCTTAGTGTTGATTTCATGTGTGATATTTCTTAAGGTGTGACCCTTCGAGTATTGAGAAATGCCCCTTAGTCATTTTTAAAACACCTTTAGTGGTGGTGTTATTTATAACACCCCTAGAAGTTTGGCTTTTTCATTTTTTCACCTTCATAGGTGAGTTTGTGTACCTTCTTAGGTGAGGTTTTGACAATATAGTCCATGGATTTAGCATAACAAAGTTTGCTTGGTTGCGAACTTGAGCACCCCTTTTAACATGGTTGTCAAGCATAACACAACTTGCTTGATAGTAGAGCTATGTGTTTCATGAGTGCCTAGCATAATGCATCTTGCTAGCCTTGTGGAACCTATCATATTGCATGGACACCTAGTATAATGCAACTTGCTACCTAGTGGATCCATGTAGCTCATGAGAGATGTGGCATAATGTATCTTGCTAGTCCTCATGGGAAAATTCCTTTGACTCACATCCATTCGATGGATGATTTGTTTGGTATTTAAGACAAATATAATACTAAGGTCTCTTTACCTTAGTGACTTGAATCCCTTTAGTACTAACCCTTTGTTTTTTGTGTGTCTTTTGTGTGCATTCTTTGAGTTTGAATTGTGTTGGAATCATGGTTGTGTTAATTTTTTTTCATATATATGTAATGTCATGTCATGTCATGTGTATTCATCATGTATGCTTCATGTTTCGTCATATATATTTTCTTATGGCATTTCATACATGTGTGTTCCTTTGTGCTTACGTTGGTTTTCCATGGGGTCTTAGATCTTGTGATCTTGTGTACTCTCCCTTGATCCTTTTTCATCCCATCTTTTCAAAATTTGGACAATCGAACCCCTCTTGACATATATTTTCTACTTTAGTGTGATTCTGAGTGTAGGTTCATACTCTCGTTGAAGTGGGGGCTAAATTTAGCATCATAAATTGTCACCCATGACAATTTCGCACTATGTTTTTCTTCCTCCTAAGTAACTAGACCTAATTGAACACCTAATTTCCAAAATTGTGCATTTTTTGGCCCATTTTATCTTTTTTTGATAATTTGCAAGTACAAAACAAATGCATTCATTTAATACGTTTCCCATGACTCCTTAATTTCTAAAAAATAGGTCAACACTAGCTCCTAGAGTTCCTATGTCCCCCTATTCTGGCTCCACATTCAAATATGTCAGTGTCAACATTTTATTATTTTAAATTCAAATATCTAGAGTTGGCTATCGGGATTTATTTTTTGGAAAATTAGAATAATTGTGTGTAAATACCTAATTATTGCATGATTTGAAGAACATTAAAAAAAATGAGAATTGAGCAATTTATGATCAAGCATTTTTTGAGAGCATTATCAAGCAAGTCAAGAGTAGCATTTCGGTTATTTATTGCAATAATTCAAGATCCAAGCATCATGTCAAAATGTATGTGATTTTTTTCATGTTTATATTTTCATATTGTTTGTGAGATCTAACCCTTGTAGGTCTTCAAGAAATTCAAGAAAGTAATATCCAAGCCTTGAGGATATTTTTATGACTTCATTCCTTCAAGGAAACCATTGAAGGGTGGTGAGTTGCAACACTTTGTTGATTCATCATTCTCTTTTATCATTTATACATTTATCATTGACATTGCCATTGTGGAAGTGGAAACACTAACATTAGGTTTGACTAAGGAAAGCCCCTAAATGGCACAAATATCTCTCTTTGAATGTGCAGGTTTCAATCTAAAGAGAATTGGGAGAAGCTTGAAGGTCAATTATCCATTGTTGCAATTAAACCCTACATCTTGACAACTCACAGAAGCTCAATTACAAAATTATCTGATAGTGGTCTAATAGTGCAACAAGCGGAAAATGGAATCTCTAATCTGGAACTAGAGGACCATGAAAATATATCTAAATTTTGTCAACAAGGATAGTGTCCCCCCTAGAGGAAACTTCTTGAAAAATCAAGCTGAAATTTATACCATAGGTGCCCAATGTCTTGCTCAATTCATTTTTGAAGTCTAAATTTCTCTGTGATATCTCAGATCTGTTCTATTTACATCAGAATAGTAATTTGCATCATTAGGTCAATTGAATCATTACATTTCATCCTTAAGGTCATTTTAGATTTGGTCAAGGGAAGGTTGACTCACCTTTTAGGTTGTAAGTAAATCGTATATCTTGTTCAAATCCATCAAACCCCCTCTCTTTATTTAATAAAATAAGAGAAATGTGTCAAACCTCCACAAAGGGAGGTATCCCCTAAAGGGTCACACATTTCTCAACATTTCATTCACATTTCACACATTTCTAAAAAAATTGACATTATAACCCCATATTATGGAAAATTCTCAAAAAGTTGATAAAATAATTAATTAAGCATGAAAATTCATGAAACGAAATGCATTGGGAGGTGTCTACACTCCCCCAATACAATTCTAATATTCAAAATTGAAAGAAATTCAATAAATTAATTTAAAAAAACAAAATACCTCTTCCACAATCAACTTTTAGAATGAGGAGCATGTCACACACTCCAAATGAGAGCTCACAAGGATCGGCATGCAATATCCCCTATCAATTCCTAACATAACCAATTTGACCTCATCAAATTACACCATCGAATGCACTCCCAATCAAAAAATAAAATTTCCACCCAAAATAGGGTTTTTCGCTCACAAATGTTTCTCCCAAAATAAAATTACATAATGAAAGTATAATCCCCTTTTTTCTTTTCACCCTTTTTCCAATTTCAAATTAAATAATATAAAATTCATTTTCTATTCCTTTAATTCTCAATTTTCCCCAAATCCCAATTACACATTTAAATTTATGATTTAAATCCATATAAGCATATTCCTTTAATTTTACGAAAATTAGAATTCAAACAAGATAATTAAATTCACATAACTCACAATTCCGAACCCAAGGAATTTTCAAAATTTAAATTAAACAATAGTTAAATTTCATTTCTTCTTTCATTCTATTTTCCCCTTTCCCAAAGCATAGAGAATATTTTAATAATAGATAAAATAATCCTTTAAATTCCTAACATTTTTATTTACAAAAAAATTCAAAATATAAACCATCAAATAAATCAAACATTTGCGGTTTGTTCATGATACATATGGATTCTAGAATGATAATTCCTAAATTGGATTTGGGTTCACATAAGGTCAAATACGACACATACCGTACACAATTCGAGTACAATCAGGGAATGGATATGAAGGGGCACAATGTGGCATCTCTAAATTAACCATCGTTGGGGAGTAACTCAGACTTGTATAACCAGGTGGAGAAATATTCCTCTACTTTTAACCATTCAACACACATCAAGGATACCTTCTTAATGTATATATAGCTGAAGCACATCATAATCATCCCAATAGGATTCAGTAGAATAAGAATAAAATGACATCTATATATCCATCATATAAATATTTAAATAAATCATTCTTTCTAAACATCAATAATCAGGCTTACATTTAATCATGGAATAATTAATGCATTTCACTGAGTGGAAGCATAATAATAAACAAATCATGTAACTACACAAAATTCCACCCAATGATATGTTGAGAAACCCCATCTCAAATATTTAGTGGTTCATAGACACCAATTAGAGCCATAAACAATTACCTCAATAATCGCAAGGAAATGGTGAAGTTAGAATACTGATCTCACAGTAAAAGAAATCAAATGAGAGGGGCATTGCATCCTCCCCCACTAAAATTAGGCTTACTCCTATAAGCCTACACAAGCAAGGATAGGCACACCTAGTACACAATCCTTCAAAAACATCATACTCACAAGATCAATCTTCTAGACTCTCATCAATTCTATGAACCAAACGCACAAGACACATCTCTAGAGTTCCATAAGCTAAGTAACCATCCTCCACTAGGTGCACAACCACATCAAAGATCACCACAACACCTTCACCATCTTCCACTGCAACCATTGGCAAGACCAAATACTGTGTCTATCAAAACACTATTAAGAAAGGTCCTACTCAAGGATTACCACAATAGCTAGGAACTCCATCTAGCTACTACCTCAACCAAGGACATGGAAAAAAAGCATGCCAACCCTTCCTCAGCACAAGGCTAATGAATACAAGGTTTTACTTGCTATGGTATCTTTGAAGGCCATGACCTTAACCTTCAAAGATACAACCCATAAGCTAGGGAAAACCATCCCATATGGCTAGAGGAAGCACTGCCTCACCTCCATGCTCACCAAGGCCATACCTCACTTCCAACTATGGCACTCATCATGAGGTTCTTCCTCAAGTACCACTTGGAAAAAATGACAATTTCCTAAGCACATCAACATGAAACTAGAAGCAACATAGGGGTTATGAGAGAAAAAAAATATAGGAAACTACCTTTGAAAGCCATAAGAACTCCCAAACAATGACTCTTTGTAACCCCAAAATCACACAAAACCCACCAAGGAAGAAATTAAACACTAAGCATAAGAGAAGATATGAGATTTTTGCTATCATGGTGCTCATCTATGACCCAAATAAGGGTTTAACAACCCAACAAGATCATGAATTCATAATCAAAAAAGATAACGAAGAACCACTATAAGGTTCAAACACTAAGTACTCTCACAAAAGAAAACACAAGATATCTAATTTCTCAAACTAGAATTGCATCTTCTTCTAGATATAATCTAGGAACACTGCTAAATTTCCAAGGAGAAACTCCTAAAACTACCAAGACAACCTCAACAAGAAACCTAATAAGGGTAGACATAATTTAATGTAATAAGCACAAAAAAATGTGTTGAAGCACTTACTAACGCACCTTCATACCATACACTATATTAAACATGAGTGTAGCTATGGAAATTGCATCCCCAAATGACATTATGTGCATCTTCATGCTATCAAATAACATAGATTTTAGTTCCCAAGATACCACAACAAACATCCAAATAATACAAAGGCACTAGGAAGCATGGTCACAATACCACAACAAGCAAGGCCGGGACAAGCAAGTGCACACCTAGTTGATGGACTAAATCACACCCAACCATCTACTATAAAATAGATTTAAGAATGATGCAAACACAATTATCCACACATTTAAACTCACTCAAATATCATAGAATTCTATAAACACTCTCATACAAATATTTAAACACACTTCACTCAATACCAAGCACAAGGACATACACATGCATTTTAGTCACTCAAAGCTAGAAAACCATATACATATAAGAATTTCACAAAATTTATGAATACCACAAAACATCCACTTCATTTCATCATGAAAAATAAATTTGATACAATATGAATCTAATTAACACCAACACCAATATTTAGCATATTCTTTGTCATCTATTCCCTTGTACATTATATTAGGGGTTCATAATGAACATTATAGGAAATGAATGTAACATATATTAGTACCATGAATTTCAAATATTTATAATAATCACCACAAAGATAAAATACAACCCAAGAGGGAGAATTATCAATACCAACAATAAGAGTAAAATGAGCTCAATTGAAACACTAAATCAACCATGACCAAGGGTCACAAAATAGATGGAATATTTGGCTTTGACTAGACTACTCATAACAAAATTAAAAATTTAATGTTGATTCATAATCGACGATTAGAGAGTTCATCAATAACCAAAATAAAGCTTAAAATTTAACAAAATGATTACATGAACTAAGTGACTAATGTTAGCCACATTTTATGGAGTATGGGCTACATGATACGCTGGGAGTACAACATCCAAAGTGTGTTAGAGAGAATATACTCAAACACAATACAAACACAATTCACCAATTTTACTAAACCATGCCAATGAAAACCATATTAAGAAAATTCACTTCATCAAAGCATGATCATATTATGATGTAAGAAGTAATATGTGGGGTTCACTATGACATCGACAAATTCTATCCACACAAGGGTACAACATCACCCAAGTACCCCTTCCACAAGGAATTTACAATTACAATGCAATGACACACACATTACTCAAATCATGCATCATTATCACATGCTAAAACATAATGATACCTATGCATCATTCATAGGGAACATTACAATTGAGGCTCTAATCCAACCAAGATAATGCTTCTAATAAGCATAATTTCATTTAATAACTAAACATGAATCCTGTGCAAGAGGAAAAATAATGTCAATTACCCATTTAGGTTCTCACAAGAATCCCAAGGACAACATGATTTGGGGGCATAACTCATTGGCCCAAATATTTTATTATGATAATGCAACATTTCATTCATGTACTAACATAATCAATTCACACATATGATGACACATTAATAGGAATAAAATGCACAATACGCCATAGGAAACATTACAATATGAACACTTTTCACAATTCAAACATATGGCATACCCCATATTTACTTCAATGCATTAGTCACATAAGAAATTTCACAATGCTCTCTCCTGAGATAAAGCATTAACACCTAATTTTAGTCAAATGAATCCATATACACACATCCAAAGAGAACACAACGATAATAAACAAGACCACTCAAGGGTCATTACACATTCACACTAAGCAATAATTGAGACATCTAGATGGAAATCACACATGGAAGAAATTATCAAAAACTTGAGGACCTAACTAACCCTCACAAACATGCATTTATCAAACATATCATACTAGATAAAAATAGCAACACCTACTACTAACAACACACTTACACATGCAAGAACCCAGTTAAAGCTCTCACACAATGAGCAATGCATTAGAGAGTGATCATTCCCCACTTAGGAGACTCTCAACCAAGGGTATCTTCCCATCACTATCAATGCATTAGGGTCTAGGAGGCACTCTTCCTACTCAAAAACACTACATTATTTGCTTCATAGTGAACCCTCAAAAATTCCACCCAAGGCACCCATACAAGAAGCTAAACACTAACTCGCCAAAAAAAGCACTTGTGTGATCATGCTCTAAGAACCAACAACCACATGAGAAAAAATTGTACCAAAGATCCAAGTGTTGCAACATGGGCTTTGATACAAAATGTAATACCCCAAGTTGACAAGCTCGAAACAAAACCTAATGGAATAACTTTTTTTTAAACAACAATAACACTAATAATGCAACAATGACATGTCACACTTGCACAGTCAAGGTGCACATAAGTTTCACAATGACACAATATTGGAGACAACAAGGAACTTCACTATTATATAATAAAGGTGGCAATAGTGAAAGACTAGCTAATCATGAGATAGATCCACCATGATGAACAAGAGAGGGAGAAAGAGAACATTTTCAGACAATGATCGGTTACAACCAAAGATCGTGTTCTCTCAAAATACTATTTCAAAATAAGATGATGGAATCATCAACCTCCAATCCACTTGCCAAGAAACTAAAAAAATATAAACATAGAGTAAGACCCTCACAATACATTACCAAACCGATAGGCACAACTTCTCACAAACAATAATGACAATGAGTCACTTCCCAACCACCTCATGCTTCCCAAGATAACTCATCATAATACAAGAGCACACAAAAGGATGAACTACTCCACAAAACCCCATGACACATGAGGAATGTGGAGGACACAAAAAAGGCCGATTGAGAAGGTTTATGATCTTCCCAAGTCTTCAAAAGACTAGAAGAACAATTTCCCACAAACTTAGATTTAACAAACGGGTCCTTTCAGAAGGTTGGACATAAAATGATGTAATAGATGACATAAGTACTCAATTATGACACTTGAGAACTATGTAAAATCACTAATAAGACCCAAAGACTATGGTGAACAACTTTTTTTTACCAATTTTTCCCTAATGAAGTCTCAAAAACATAAGGAAAGATCAAGTATTGAAACAGAGAAACTTGACTAAGATTTCGAGGGTTTCGACAACTAAATTGACCAAAATGAAGAATATAAAAGAACAAAAAATATTTTAGAATGGAATAAGACTTATAAAACCACCTTCTATCCATGGTTAAGAGGGTTTACATTCTAGTTTTTGTATGGGGACGAGGCCCCTCCAAGTCAAAACTAATCCATCCCAACACACTTAGCCAAAATTTATAGTTTTTAGGCCTACCAAGACCATACCACCATAGTATAATACCAAGAAACTCAAGTATTATACTAGGCCACCCCACTACTTATCGAACCACACAAATAGTGTTAATAACTTTTCAGACAGGGTGGATTAATCATGTGTAAGACAGGGCTTCCCCATTACAACACCAAGTCGCCCAACTATGAAAGATGACCTTTAAATTAATTTTAAGAACCAAAATAAATGTTACTAATTTCATTTTATCTTTTACACATTATGATAATGATAAGAATAAATAATTTTTGCTCAGTACCAACATTGATACACGCAAATGTGCAAAATACTCTTCTCAATTATAAAGTTTACACCCATCTCAAGGAAATGTTCTAAAACATAATTTTAAAATATAAATGAAGGATATACATCAACTACATGAATGAAACTTAAAATTGCATGATATCATGACATTCCTCAATCCGTGAACCTCAAGTCCCCAATGGTGGTTACCACACCACTCGACCTTGTGGAATCAAATGATCCACTTCCATTGTACTAGGAGATAGTCATATGGGCCACAAACACAACACTCATACCAAAAAAATGGGGATAAGGCTTACACACACACACACCATACATGAAGTATAAAATCCACATGCACATCATATAACACTTGTCCAAACACAAAACAATACAAGTAGGGTCAACACAAGATCTCATTGGGAAAATTCACCAATGTCACATCATAATTTAGAATTGGGTGAACTCACCAATTCTATACAAATAATCATCCTTGGGAAAAAATTCCGTCATAACCATGGTATAAATAACTAAAATGGTATCACAAGGATCACCATTGGGAAAACTCAACAATAGTTGATCACGCACACACACGTGCGCAAGACACTAGGGTAATATGCTAAAGAGCTAGTTAGGGAGTGCCATCACAATGCTCAAAGGTATCGCACTCGCAAAACCTAGTACTCCTCTCATATAGATGAGGATATTTGATATTACAAGACCCAAGCTCCTTGAGCTAGCATGTCTTCCCAACACATCCTTAGTCTATATTAGCACTCAAGGCATGAGAGAAGCATCTATTATCTTAGTTAATTAATTACCCATGTTTCATTAATTATCACTTGATTAAATGAATCCCCACTTGTGATCAGCCTAATTACCACTTTGGGTCAGGGACACATTGGGATACACTCCCATAACCCTCTTTGGTACCTTAATTCTAGGCTCTTCATACTCACCAAGGAGTGTGGCATAAAAACCAATGGAAAAATACATTTTTTGCAAAGTCAATGAAACTTTCCCATAATGCATAATTCAAATTTTGCAATGTTCTACCTTTTCAAAACATAAAAATTTATTCATTTTCATACAAAACTTCCAATTTTTATCAATATTTTTGCAAGGTAAAAACCAGGCTTTTGCCAAATCCACCATTAAAATTTTCATCAAAAATTATTTTTTCAAAATTTAAAAATATAAAGATACCATTTTGATCTAAATATGCCCAACAACACACTTTTCACATAAAATTCACATTTCTCATAAATTTGGGCATTATAACCCCATATTATGGAAAATTCTCAAAAAATTGATAAAATAATTAATCAAACATGAAATTTCATTAAACAAAATGCATTGGCAGGTGTGTACACTGCCTAATAATATTATAATATTCAAACTTGAAAGAAATTGGATAAATTAATTTAAACAAACAAAATACCTCTTTTGCAATCAAAATTTGGAATGAAGAGCACGTCATTTATACAAACCAAGAGCTCGCAAGGATTGGCATGCAATATCCCCTATCGATTCCTAACCCAACGAATTTGATCTTGTCGAATTTTGCCACCGAATGCACTCCCAATCAACAAATCAAATTTCCACCCAAAAGAGGGTTTTTCTCTCACAAAATTTTCTCATTACATAATGAAAATAAAATCCCCTTTTTCCTTTTTACCCTTTTTCCAATTTTAAATTTAATAATATAAAATTCATTTTCTACTTGTTTAATTCCCAATTTCCCCAAATTCTAATTCAACATTTAAATTCATTCCTAAATAACATATATCATTTAAATTTACGTTTTAAATCCATATAAGCATATTCCTTCAATTTTATGAAAATCAAAATTCAAAGAGGATAATTAAATCACACATAACGCACAATTCCCAACCTGAAGAATTTTTTAACTTTAAATTAAACAATAGATAAATTTAATTTCTTTTTCATTCTATTTTCCCCTTTTCCAAAGCACGAAGAATATTTTAATAATAGATAAAATAATTCTTTGAATTCCTAACATTTTATTTATGGAAAAATGTAGAATTTAAACCATCAATTAAATCAAACATTTGGAGGTTGTTCACAACATAGGGATTATGAAATGATTCTTAAATTGGATATGAGTTCATATAAGGTCAAATATGGAAAATATCATACTTGATTCAAGTACGATCAAGGAATGGATATGAAGGGGCCCAATGTGACATCTCTGAATTAACCACCATTGGGTAATAAATTAGACATGTGTAGCTAGGTGGAGAAATAACCTTGTACCTATAACCATTCAATGCACATCAAGGGTACCTACTCAATGTATATATAGATCAAGCATATCATAATCATCCCAACAGGGTACAATAGAATAAGCATAAAATGACATTTGTACATCCATCATATAAATACTTAAATAAATCATTCCTAATCAAGCTTACATTTAATCATAGCATAATTAATGTATTTCACTTAACTAAATCATACTAATAAACCAATCATGTAACTGCACAAAATGACACTAACCGACATGTTGAGGAATCCCATCTCAAACATGCAGTGGTTCATACACACCAATCAAAGTCATAAATAATCAACACAATAATCATAAGAAAACGATGAAGCTAAAACACCTATCTCATATTATCATGAAGCAATCGAGAGGGGCACTACATGGAATATTGAACACAATGTAGAATTGATGCAAAATACACACTTTTGGGTCAACATGGAAGATATGTAAATGTCTCAATGCTTTGCATCATTCTAAAAAGGAAACATAAAACAACAATGTTTACAACTGAACCATCAAAAAATGAGGTTTATCAAAATGAATATCAAGATGATGAACCCACTATTTTCCCATGTTGCATTCAATTTTATGAGGGTAACAATGCATAAATAAGAACCAGAAAAGAAAAAAAACTTGAAGTTGATATACTAATCAAAAGGTAGGTTTTAAGAGGGTCAAATGTTGTGTACCTGTTGCAAAAAGTGCTTTTTCAAGCCTCACTAAGGACTCATTCACCCAATGGTGAATGGCTCCATGCTAGGGTTCTAGAAAATCATTTTTTGGCTTATGTTCTTCAATGTATGCACTCCCAAATTCTAGGTGATCAACTCCCGAAATTCAGAAATAAATTATGTAGAAGACTTTTTGTGATCTTGCAAGGAAGATGACAACTTTGACAACTTTGCAAATTTTGCTCTCCATTTGATCTTCAACCTAAAACCTACCATCACACATCACAGGAGAATAAAAAAATGTTGATTTGTTAGGGAGTAAGGGTTTTCCTTGGTCAAACCCCACTTTGGTAATTGTAAATAAATATTCAACGAGCTCCCTTCAGGTGTATTTTCCTCTATGTATCGGCCCGCGCATCACAGGAAATTCACTTATCCTTTTATCAAAGTCTTCTTTCCCCCCCTCCATGTGTCTACTCTGCACACCCTAAGGGTTTCCCTTCCTTTCACATCTCGGGAATCCCCACTATACTTCCACATGTTGTGGCTGCAGGCCATTTTTTTATCATTCCTTTTTACTTCCCCATTGGGCTCCGCTCAAGTGCCACGATGCTCTCATTCCCAAGGAAATTTGGTGGGCCCCAAAATTGTTGTTTGCGGTGCACTCTTGCTACATGTCTATTCTTCGCAAATCTTTTAGCGAGAGGATGAAATAACAACCACTGGCAGCGAAATGTTGCCACGTGTCTCTTTTGCTTCCAGTTGATGATCGTTTCTTCCACTTTTGGATAGAGCTCTGCCCACTCAACACATGTAGCCTTGGCGAAAGTCTTCAGTGGCAAGAGATAAAGTTTCACACGAGCATCAAACTTTTTCCATGTGCCTATCTAGCGGATCTCATTTTTGAGCGATGAATCAGGAAAACTAAATGTTGTGATTGGCCACCGCATGTCATAATCATGTGCATGGGATGGTGACACTTGTTTGTTTTAACCTTGTCGGGACCACCACCATGATTTGCAGGAGATGCACCTATGCCTGGAATGACCAGATGCTTGGTTTTAAACCTTTTATGTTGCAACGACTTGGGGAATATTCTTATTTCTGCATCATTTCCAGGGGATAGCAAAATATTTTTGGTGGCTGCCCTCCAAGGTAGTGGGAGTTTTTCTACAATATATACTTTTCTCTGTTGGGAGAAAAGGGTCTGGAATTTTGAAGGAACACTAGTTTTAGGAAAAGACTCTAGGCCTTTATTACTGCTTTGTTTTATTGCAAAATACTTTCAAACTGTGCCAATTGTTCGGCCTTTCTGTTCTTTCATGCTATTTGATTAAACTGTAAACTGTTCTTTTATTGTCTGGACATTTCATTTTAGAACTTCTATATATATTGAATGCAAGTTTGTTGATCTAGATCATGTCTAATGACTCTTCTTGGCAGTAGGAATGTATGCAATATTATTTTATGTCAATGAATGGATTGTCTGTGCTATGATTTTTAGTTTTTGCTCTTTTGGAACACTACAAATACCAATCGAGCCCTTAGATCTATGATTTATCGTGCCTATCATTAAGTCTTAGCACATTGTCTTAGGTTAGACTTTATTTTATTATATTTTTTTCCTTTTCCCTTTCCAAACCACCATTATAGATGAATTCAGCTTCTCTAAAAACCTAGAGGTCACTCAGTTTAGCGCAAAAGGTCCCCCATAAATTGAGTTTCCATAAGACACTATTACCTTGTCAAATTTTGGCGTCAACAGTTTGTTCTTTTTTCTAGCATGCCCAGTGGGATAGAGCTTAAATGAATTTGTGCTTTAGAAAGATGTATGAGCCATCGACCTATAACTAGATCTGAAACCACAAGCAACCCTAGTTTACTAGTACCTCTACTAGGAACAATGCAGGCCACAAATCAGTTGGTAACCATTCCACTCCTGCCACCCATTCCTCTAACCATGTTGCCAGCCACCAATAGAAATTATGTGGCATGGGATGCCAGAAGTCCCCTAGCAACCCAATAGCACCCGTTGTCTGGGGTGCTATCCTAGTTTCAACTATGAAAGCTATACCCAAGTTTACCAGAGATGGCTCAAGAACACCAGTAGAACATCTACAAGATGTGGTGGACATGTGTCTGGTACACGGGATCACAGCGTGGAATGTAGCTCTAAGACTTCTTGCTGTGTCTTTTAAAGGCAAGGTGTCAGATTGGTACCGAACACTGTCACCTAGCACTATTCACACCTAGGACAAGCTTGGAGATCCATTCTATGAGAGGTTCTCAAATGACGGAGTCGTTCTTCACTATATTATCAACTATCTATCATAAAACGAGCTCCCCAGGAAGCTTTGACAGACTTTAATGCCTGATTCCACACAAATTGGTAGAGGATCCCTGTTACTATACACCCAACTCCTGAGTTGGCATTCATATTTTATCTAAAGTTCATCAATCTCGACATTTCTATGATGATCAAGTCTTTGGGAGGAGCTACTCTACCAGATTCTTACGGTGTCACTGTCAAAGCCGAGAATCATTTGATAGATTACGGAAATTTGCCTCCTTGACCTATCATGCTAATATTTCCTGAAATATCAATTCCTGCACAAGAAGTCGTGTCAACTAACATGCCTGCAACTCCCCAGTCAATGTACACATATGCGGCAGCGCCACAAAATGTTGCCTCTACATCTAATTCTTCCAAAGATGAAATGAGCGATCTTAAAGAAATGTTGCAGACTATGGAAAATGACACAACCACCCTCAAGCGGAACCAATCAATGCCTCTAAATCCTGCCTATCAAAATTATCAAGGTGGATGGCCCTCATATCAACAAAATCAATACCAAAGCAGTTTTCGTACTAATTCACCAACTCTGACGGTCAACCAAATGGTACCAGTGCCTACTCCGCTAACAAGCACTTCACCAAGCTCGAGTAGGGAATTAACCATAGGGAAGAATAACCTCATTGATAACATCAATCTGTGGTGCTTCCCATGCAACGATGTACATATGCCCCAAAATTGTCTGTGTGGCAACTTACAACAAAAGGTGGTAGAGCAACACAGCCAAGGCATGATGCAAAACCAGAGAGGTTATGTATATCCCTCGCCACAAATGGAGAGTGTGGTTCTTACTGTGCAAATGCAAGGGATGTCTCTAGAACAAGAATTTGACATCGCTCATGATCACGCGCTCTTCTCATGGATGGAGGAAGAAGAAACAGTGTTTGCTAATGATACGTTCATATCCAAAATACCACAAGTGCAATCTGAAAATAACACGTGCTCAAAGAGGATATTTACCACTGAGTCAGTTGTTTTGCATCTAGCTAGCCTGCAACTTAAAGGTGCTTCCGATCAAATTCCTGGCATTTCCACTACCCCACTACTATCTCAACCATGGAAGGAAATTATCATAACAAGAGCCAAGGAGCAAAAACTTCTGAGTTTTCCACCTTTTAATGTGGTAGAGAAATTGAAGAAATCATCCGCTAATGTTTCTCTATGGGACATTCTACCTATCCTAGAGAAAAAAATGTTATTACAGAAGGCGCTTCAGGGAGAGGTCAGTGCAATGCCAACAAAGCAGTTAGCCAATGCAAAGGTTGTTAATCAACTACCGTAAGCTAAAGTCCTTATGAACAATACAAAAGAATCCCCTGTCGAAGTTAGAGATAAGTTGAAGCCCCAACCCTTCTTTTTATCTCTCATTATAGGAAAGAAGTTATTACACAATGTTATGATTGATTCCGGCGCTAGCACCATGATTATGCCTAAACAAATAGCCGAAGCTTTAGGACTCAGCTATGAACCTATGAAAAGGGGAGTAATGTAGCTTGATGGGAACAAAGTTGAAACCATAGGTGTCATCAAGCACTTCCTTTAACTCTATTTTTAGTATCACAATGTCATAAGATACTGTGATCATAGATGTTCCTCCCATGTTCGGTCTATATCTATCCCGAGAATTTACTTCAAAGGTGGGCAGATACCTGTCCTTGGATTGGTCACATCTGATTCTCAAAACCAAGCATGATGCAAAAATGAAGATAGAATCGGAGGCTTTCCATTTTGAACATGTAGCGGATGAAACCCTGATAAATTTTGAAGCTAGGCATACCTCTATCACCAATCAAGAAATGTATTGTGTTGAATTAATAGAAGAGGAAAAGGTGAGCAGAGACCAGGATGACCAAGAGGATGCTCTATTGAGTGAACACATGGACAATGACCCTTTCGGCAATTATCATGCTACAGGATTGGGCACCTATGTAATTTATGATGAAGACCAAGTGCTCCTGAAGGTTTCTAAAGAGTTTGAAGGTAGCCAAGAAAATGAGCTATGGATGATGTACTTTAACAGAACAAGAGGTAAAGTAGACGTTGGAGTAGGGATATGTTTAATATCCCCACAAGATGAAAAAATACTAAGGTCTTTCCGCTTCCATTTCACTTGTTCAAACAATGAGGCTAAATATGAAGGATTAGTTCAAGGTTTAAGCCTCGCGGAGTAAGTGGGCATTAAGCAATTAATGGTGTTCAGAGATTCTGAACTAGTAGTCAACCAAGTCTGAGGGACTTCCATGGCAAAGAATGTCCTAATGAGATCCTATCGACACTGAGTCTGGGACTTGGTTGAGAGTTTTGAAGCCTTCAACATCTAGACTATTCCCCGAGGAAAATATGGTGACACAGACCACATGGCCATGATTGGTGCTCAGTTTGATCCTGCCTATGACCTTATACATAACAAGAACTTTGTATGAGTAATAGTATGACTAGCGATTCCTGACAATGATCAAATTTTGTAGGTTTTTGAAAGTGTTGAACACATCACCTTGTCCATCTAGCAGTCGAGAGAATTCGCCAATCAACTTCAACCAAAGATTGTTGAAGCTTGTAAAGAACAAATTATGCAGCTCAAATCCAACAAGCTTCTGAAAGGATTGGTTACTCTCAAAAAAAAATTGATTGTGATGATGCAAGAAATCATGGACGGAAGTTCATGGTAGACAAAAGTGATTACGTAGACCTTCAAGCCTCAGATGGTAGAAACCTTCAAGTCGGGAAAGATGTCACACACCATGACAAAGAAAGACTCATCAATTTTTGTGAGAAATATGGAGTAGTGGCCTAGTCCTATGATGATCTCGAGGGATATGATCCTAATATCATTCAGCACACAATCGAGTTGACAGAAGGTGCAAAACTAGTCCAATAAAAGCAGAGGCTAGTGAACCCCAAAATTGAAGCGCTAATGGCGCAAGAGCTAACCAAGCTAATTGAGTCACGCATTATCTTTTCTCAATCAAGCATAGTACTTGGGTATCCAATCTAGTCTCAGTCTGAAAGAAGAATGGAGATATCTGCTTGTGTGTGGACTTTTGAGACCTAAAAAGAGCATCCTTGAAGGATCACTATCTGTTGCCTTCTATGGAGTCAATTCTACAAATGGTAGCAGGATCAGAAATGTTTTCTCTATTGGACGGCTTCTTCGGTTACAATCATATCTGAGTTAAGGAGGATCAGTACAAGACCATGTTCACTACAAAGTGGGGAACATTTTCATATGCTAAAATTCCTTTTTGTTTATCCAACGTAGGGGCAACATTCCAGTGGGCGATGGACATCGCTTTCAGTGAGCTAATCAATAAGTTTATTCTAATCTATTTAGATGATCTTACTGTGTTTTCTAAATCTAAGGATGATCATTTTGACCACTTAGAAATAGTTTTTCAAAAGTGCCAGGAGTTCAAAGTTTCCCTAAATCCAAAAAAATGCGTATTCGGAGTACCACAAGGCAAGCTGTTAGGACAAGTGGTATCCAAGGAAGGAGTTTCAATCGACCTCGAGCGGGTGAAAGCTATCAAGGAACTTCCCCTTTCGATGAATAAGAAAGGTGTTTAGTCCTTCCTAGGCAAGGTAAATTTTGTTAGCAAATTTATTTCTGACTTTGCGAGAATAATTAAGCTGATCACCCTAATGCTTAAAAAGGATCAAGCATTCAAGTGGACGACCGGAGTTTGGGAAGCCTTTGAAAAATTCAAGGATGCTATTTCCGCAGCTCCGATACTAGTTAATCCATATTTTTTTTAAGGATTTTATAATGTATGCATTCAGTAGCAAGTCCAGTATTGCTACTATCTTAACCCAAAAGGATAATGAAGGAAAGGGAGAACATCCAGTGGCATTCTACTCTTGGACCCTAAAGTAATATGAGACGAATTATAATTTCATCGAAAGACAAGCCTTTGCAATAGTGAAGGGACTTAAAAAATTCTACCATCTAATTTCCTACAACAAAGTGTTTGTTTATGTTGCGCATTCTAGTGTGCGTGAATATATCATGGAGGGAGAAATCACAGAAAAAAGAGCTAATTGGATCACCAAGATCCTTGAATATGACATTGAGGTCAAACCCACTAAAATTGTCCAAGGAAGATGACTATGTCAATACATGGCACAAAACGAGGAAATACCCGCCGAAGGAGAGCAACTAGAGCTTGTTCTGATAAATAAGCCAGAATCTAAGGGTTGCTAGCTAATAGATAGAATGAGGTTTATGCAAACAAGAAAGTATCTACTAGGTCTTTCCTCCCAAAAGAGGAGATACTATCGGCTGCAAAATTGTGGATATGCGCTAGTGGAAGGGGTCCTTTTCAAAAGGAATTTCAATGGTCTCCTCTTGCGATGTGTTACTAAAGAGCACGCAAAGAGAATCCTTGACACATGCCACAACAGTGTTGCGGGTGGACACTTCTTCGTTAAGACCACCACCATCAAAATCATGTGTGCAGGTTACTATTGGCCCACACTTTTCAACGACTCCCACTCTTTAGTAAAATTTTGCAAAAAATGTCAATTCTTTACTGACAGAAGGAAGAATTTTGCAATGCCTCTCAAACCTATAGTGGCAGATGAACCATTTGTACAATGGGGCCTGGACTTCATCAGGATTATTAATCCCACTTCTAGTGATGGGCACAAGTGGATTCTGACCGCCACAAATTACTTCACAAGATGGACAGAGGCCATTCTGCTTAAAAATGCAATAGAGACAGAGATAGTGGATTTCCTCGAAGAGCTGGTGACAAAGTTTAGTCCTCCAAAGACTATCATTTTCGATAATGCCAGAGCTTTCCTAGGCACAAAGGTATGTCACTTTGCATTAAAAAATGGCATATTCCTTAAGACATCATAAAATTATTAACCACAGGGAAACGGCCTAGCAGAGTCAATGAACAAGAACCTAGTTCAACTCCTTAAAAGAATTGGTTCAAAACACCAGAGAGAATGGCATAAAAACCTCCGAGCAACACTTTGAGCAAACTGTATAACTCCTAAGCAAGTCCTTAATACTTCGCCTTATGAGTTGGTATATAAGAAAGAGGCACTGTTACCTATATCTATGGAGATTCTAGTGCTCCAACTATTGAAATCCCTCGAGATAGAACAAAATGGTACCATGGAGGTTCGGCTTCCCGAACTGTTAGAAGTGCAAGAAAAAAGGGAGAATTCCCTAATAGTCATGACAAACTGCCAACAACTAGTCAAGCGATGGATTGACAAGAAGGCTTCTGACCAAGGCCTAAAGTGCGGAGACTTAGTACTGAAATATGATAAAAGGGCTACTAAGCTAGGTCAGCATGGTAAATTTGATAGCCTATGGGAGGGCCCATTTAAAATCATTTGGTGCAGGGAGCATAATGCTTTCGAGTTAGAAAGTATGGAACAGGAACCCTTAGGAATTATAGTCAATGGGATTCATCTTAAGTTGTTCCATTAAGTGTCGAGATCTACTTTTGTACATATGTGAATAATGCTTTTATTTTATTTCCCTTTGTGTTGGCCGATCTTTTTTGAAATTGGTTCATGTTTCTGTAGAAATAACTCATAATTTCTTTACATATAAACACACCCATGTGCAAGGAAAATGAACACATATGCTAATAAAAGGGCCCATACAATAGATATGCAGAATGGAAGAAAGAGCCATGGATTTTTATAAAGATATATGTCAATTCATATATATTCTTTCTTTTTTTTACATTGGAAAATGGCTGAGAAAGTCATAATCCAAAAAGTATATGACTATACGAGTTATTCTTTTATATATGCTATATTTAGAGCCTTTTTCAAGCTTATGTACAAAAACTATAAAGCAGGTGGTGTATACAACATAAAACAAAGAAAACTGGGGGGAATTTTATCCAAGAGCAGGGAGGTGTTTTATCCAAGAGCACGGGAGGCAGCAATTGGTGCATCTATCGCTTCTTCTACGACAGCTCCTACCGTATCTTAGTCAGTAGGTTCTTCAGTAGCAGAAGCAACATCATTTGGCACAACCACCATTGGTGGGGGGAACACCAGGTTCCTGAAGTCGGTATACCAATCAACGTCATAGAATGGTATTACGTTGTAGCTGCGGAACAAAAAGTGCAAGGCCTAGGTAACCCTCTGTCAACCTCTGTCAATGCTCATCGCATGTATGAAGGCAGAATACACTGAGAAATGACAGCCATACAACTACCACTTCTTCCTTAATGTAGCAACGGAGGTCACTGGCTATTGGTAGGCCTATCCCATATGCAGCGTGAGCAACAATCTCACCTAGGCCATTCAGGTAATTTTTTGGAAAATTTTCCTTGACCAACTTCAGAGTTAGAGGCCTAGGGATACCAATGTCTAACATTGACGCTACAAAGTGTAAGCAAATATCAATGTTCACATAGTATTTTTCCTCGTACTCTATACAATCCCTTCCCATAACCCATTTTATGGCTACCAAAACCAAGGAGTGTTTATTCTTGGTAATTCTCTTCAATCGCCTAGTGGAAATCTCCCCTAGAAAATTTGTATGTGACTTATAAGAGGTTAACCTAACAGGAGTATCCATAATACTGACACAATGTTTCTACCTTCTAACTAACACTGAACTTTCCTACCACCTAGCCTATGAGAAAAGTCGCTTACTAAAAGTTTAAGACTACACCAATGACCTATTGTTAAAACTCCTCAATTGCTAAGTGTGATTTCCTCACTACTTAGTGGCCTATTTATAGAAAAAATGAGAAGACGCATGCTAATCTATTTTAAGAAAATGTGATGATAACCAAGTGCCAACTTGAAAGGAATGTCTATGTTTGCTTGCATTTCCTGACCAGTTGCATCTGCAGAAGTATGGTTCAATGTGTGCTAGGTTAATAAGAGCTAGTTAATTAGCTTTTAAATGGTGGTGCTCATCGGCAGTAAGTTGCACGATCGTAGGCTATTGTGTCATCTCATAGGAATTTCCCAGAGCCCAAGGTAGGATCCATATCTTTTCAGGTCATGATCATTTGCTTTGGCTTAATCATTCTATCCAGAATATTAATTTTCAGCACATAATAACGTAAGGTTAGAAGGAAAATTTCTGGCTCAAATTTCAAGGGAATCACAACATATCACACGATTTCCAAATGCAATAATGAATTCTAGCCACCTTGAAATGGAAAGTAATTCATTTTGCATGAGCCAAGGAATTAACGATACATGCTGAATTAAATGCAAAAAGTACACTTTCCTCTACCACCTCGAGAAAAGATAGCTAAATATTGCATCAAAAAAAATTAATGTTCATATTATTTTCAAATACACCAAGGCTTAAGGTGTAGAGAATTTTTCAGCATATCCAAAGATGGTTAAAATTTGCAAAGAGTTCAGAACCTGTAGAAGTTTTCATCTAAAGAAAAATGTCGAAGAGTTCATCACAACAAATGCAGGAGGAGATTGGAAAGGAATTGTTTACAACCATACGATCATTAGAAGATGTGTATATCTATGAATATTTAGCATATGCTATGCCTGGTATACCAAGAAAGCTGAAAAGGGTGAATACGATAGAGCTAGATAGGCCTAGAGATTGCAGAAATAAGAAAAGGGTTGAGGAGAAATGGGATAATATTTATGACCCATGACTTGCAAAAAACTCTAAATACTTAAGAGAAGCAGCATGTGCAAGGTTGAAGGTACCTAAGGCAGACACACCAACAGTAAAGAAGGTTTGGTACAATAGCCTTCCACAATACATGGTCTCGCTGGTACATTACTACCCAGAGTTAGTTGATGTTGCCATTCAGAGTTATAAACCTAGCACCCGCTAGATCGAGGGCTAAAACTTAAGAGTTCACATCAGCCCACAAGCCATTTGGCATATGCTATGCATCCTGGATCCAAGTAAAAGAAGAGAGAAAATTGAGTCCTTTTTCCCTAGTAAAGGAGAAAAAACGTGGAAGGCGATGAAAAAGAACTCAGATTTCCTAATAGAGGAGATTGGTAAGAAGGGCATCCCAGGTGCTAAGATGTTGAGTATCCCATTGTCGCACAGTTCATTTCATGAGGATATGCAGGATGCCATGTCAATGCTAGCTTTTGTGTGTGGATGAGACTCCGATGAGATGGTGGAAACCTTTCAACTGGGACTAGCCTTCCAATTCCGCAAACAACACAATACCTTCTAGTATGATTTCATCGAGTTCCTGGTGGAGGAAATGATATAGCAAATAAAAAATTACCCAACGGAGGGAAATTTTAAATTTCTCTCCTTCCTGGTTCAAATGTTCCTACATCAAAACCATGATTTCTTCAGCAGGTATTTTGAATTATCAATTTTTGATGAAAAGAAGAGGAAGCCGATATCAACGTTGACACCCTTCCTTTCCATGTCATATGATTATTATGCATTTTGGGATTATTTTATAACCACGGTCTTGCAAGATTTACAAGGAGGAGGTGACATAGTCTGGCTTGATGAGGATCAGACCAGGTATATGCAAAGTTTCACCCCCCACTTGTGACTAGTTCTTAGGAACAGATTTTACCATCCTTCGGATGTGGGGCTTCACTGGTCAACCCTTCCTTCTCCTAGCTTGCGTCACAAATAGGGTGCTCATGCTTGAAATGTATAAGCAGGTGCGTATCATTGATTTTACCTTCTACAGTAGTTCAAGTTTCAAGAGAAAAGGATTCCTTGCTTGTTCGAAGAATATCAAAATGGTGACTCTGTTAAATAAGCAATCGGATCAGTTATTACAGGATAAACTGGCTCATTTAGGGTTGGTTTTGGTAAATGAAAAACGAGATTACAACCCTTTCAATGACCTGCCAGAACCACACAAAATTTATTCATGTCCCTCAACCTTATTGGGAAAAGCGGCGTAACTCGCGGGCAGACAAAGATGAATTTTTTTTCAAACTGGCATGTATTCCCACACAAGAAAACAAAGGGCCATGGCACAAGTTCTACTTTGTTGTGGCAGTGGCCAAAGATAATGTCCACATGGAATGCACCATGTACAACAAGTTGTAGAAGGATGAGGAATGGACTGATGAAAAGATAGAAGCTTTCTGGAAGTATCGCCAAGAAACAGGGAAATTGGATGCTACTTATGAGAACTTGGAGGAAAAGGAATTTGAAAAATGGTGGGATGATGACCACCCCAACCCAGATTCTAGCATCAATAAGATCGATGACCTAGAGGATGAGTTTGAAGAGCAAGAAGAGGAAGCAGCGACTTCTGCGTCCTTCGCACCAAAGGAGAAAGGCTTTGGAGAGCTCACCTATGTAGCCACGAATGTGCGGTTTAATGTATCAATGGCTTCGCATACACTCACTTAGGCCACTAAGGTAGCCAAAGTAGCACAAGAACAAATGGAAATAACTACCAAAGCTCGGGAAGCCCCGCCCGCAAAACAACAACATACGGAGGCCATTATCGGAGAGGGTTCACGAGAACCCACCGGAAGACAGGTGCTTGCAGCTAGCCAGGAGCCTAAGGCCGAGGAGGAGTCACTGACAATTCTGGAGCTGCCATCAACCAGTCAACAAGTAAAATTCACTCCTTCCCTTGCTTCTTAGTCCTTGGTATCTATCCCTATCTCAATGACAATCCCTACCATGAGTACTGGCCCTCTATTTCCCACTTTTAATCCAACACATGTGGGAGGTTTCACCCAATTCTCACATACCACTCCACCCAGCTTTACTCCTCTATAAACCCTTACACCAATTATTGCCGCTTAGGCTCTCCTTGCCTCGCTTTCCAAAGGCGTGCCCTCTGTAGGCACCCCTACTTCTGCTACTATTGCGGATCCTCTTCCATCACAATGGGCTGACTCTGCAATAACAACTCCTTCACCATTCCAACCCATGATTCTTTCTGTCGATTCACCAATTGAGTCATGGAAAGTGACTAGCCCTTCTACTAGTTCTCAAACCAAGCTTTGGAATGTGCCCCACTTCTCCTTACAAACTGTCACTCTCCAGAAAAAGAAAATGCCTGGGCCTATCAAAATTACCAATCCATATGCCCTACCTTCTGCTACTCCTTTCGTGGGTGGACTAGTTTCATCGCCAACCAAATTTATGGTGCAAATTGACTATGGAAACGAAGCACGTGCAAGTAGAATGCAAAAGTACAAGGCAAAGGATGATAGTGCTTCTATTGAGCCAAAAATAAAAACTCTTTATGATGAGACTTGGCAAGAGCTAAAGTTTGCAACCATGTACCCGGGAGTAACTAAGCCTCAAGAGGAGATGCACTCAGAAGACTATGAAATATATGCAGTAGGGCTTGACATGAAGGTGGCTCGACCATAGGATAAGGTTGAGATTATGGAAGAAACACAACGGGTGGTCACCTCTGACTTCCTTAAAACTAGGCACCCGCTAAAGAAAAAAGATGAGTAGCTTAAAGCAGTAAGGGAAAGGGTTAGTTTTTTGGAGAAAAAAGAGAAATCCCTAGAGGTGGATGTTGCATGTATGACAAAAAGGGCGCTAGCAGTAGAGAATGAGAAGAACAGACTTTAGGGTGAACTTGCAAAGAGTTAGACTATTGACCCTGCTATGGTAAAAGAGCTACATACTAAGAATCAGGAGGCAGAGAAGAATTTGTAGCTAAAGAATGAAGAGTTGGAGCGACTTCGCCTTGAGTATAGTCAAGGAATGGCATAGAGGAATGAGGCTTTGGAGACCAACAAGCTCAATATGAGCAGAAAATACAAGAAAAAGAGGCTAAATTTGAGGACCTGAAAGCTCAATTAGAACAAGAGCTCTAAGAGACAAAGTCCTCTCTAGACATGCACTTAGCAAATCACTCCTGAGCTGAGGAGAATTGGAATAAAGAAATAAGCAGCTCTGCAGAGCAACTGGCATCCGAGAAAAAAAAAAGGGCAGAGTTGGTTGAGGCCATTAACTCAAAAGACGTAAAGATCACTTCTCTTAAAAGCTCTCTCATGTCTTCTCCTACATAGTCAGACATTATTCCATTGGTTAGGTAGTTGTACATTTCTCACTGGGAAAAGATTAAAATTTCTTGCCTAGTGTGTGTGGAAAATGTTAGTATCAAAATAAGATAACAAAAACACACCAATGCAGCATTAAACTAAAGAAAGCTAAATAAAATGAAATCAAAGAAATCAAACAGAGCTTCTTCATAATCGTTCCATTGTCCTCTATCTCCAATGATTTGCTTGAAGCTGCTGCTCTCAGATTGTGTAAGCAAAGCTTCTCAGAATGGCAACCTGCAGAACGAGTATGCAAAGGGAGAGAACTTCTCTATCCTATATGTTGGTGGAGTGAAATATTGATATACGGATATGCACAGGGGTTGTAGATTATGCACAGGGGCTGTGGATTATGAATGCTATTGAATCTATGATATGAAGATGATAGGCCATGATATGGATTGCTAATATGCTAAGCTATGCTATGCTATGATTCTAAAGGCTATGGATGCTGGAAGGCTGATTGACTATAGTTTTCCTGTATGCAAGCTTCTCTCTTTTCAAAGACCCAGCAGTCCCTTTTATAGATTTTTATAGGCAAGAGCCTGGCTGGCAAAGATCAATGGCTATGAGATTGTCTAGTAATTTTGAATGGTGAGAGATGGAGAGGTTGAGAGGAAGATGGAAGATGTTGGGAGGTTGGAGAGAAGAATGGAGGTTTTTCTTCAATCCACAAGAACAACTTTGCTCAGAAACAGAGAAATTTGTTTGATTTTCTGTTTTGAAGTTATTTCATGGTTATTGTAGATAATCCAAAATAAATAAATAAATTTATTTAATTTTATATTTTATGTAGGTTTGAGGATTTAAAATATTTTTGAAATATTTGATGTGAATAGACATTAGAATTTTTAATTAAATATTTGGAATATTTAATTGTGAATGGACTTTGGAAGAATTAATAAAATATTTGGAATATTTAATTGTGAATGGAATTTAGAGGATTTTTAGAAGAGAAGAATATTTAATCTTTATTTGAATAAAATATTCAAGCCAAGATTATATGATAATTAATATAAATAAATCATAATGTTTATTTAATTAATTTAAGAAATGGATAAGAAAAGTGATTAAATAAACTTATTTATTTAATGGAAATGAAAGAATGAACAATATAAATAAATTATTTAGATTTATTTATACACAAATTGAATTTAGAGATTTAATTAAATATTAAAAATATTTAATTAATTACTAGACTATTGTGATGTGACCATTTTTAGGTGTATACATTTTGCCCCTCTTTGAAGTGATGTGTTTTACCCATTGCTTCAAAGAATTTTGAAATTTTCCCTAGATGTTGATTGTCAAATATTGATAGGTATATGCCCCCTCGAACGATGAATCAATAAGATTTTGATTTTCGTGAATTTTTTTGAATTTTTAAATTTGTTGTAATTTTTTGATTTTTATGATTTTTAAGATGTCGATTCATCATTCAAAAATTATGATGTGAAGAAATTGACGTGAAAAGATGTGAGATGAAAAATTGATGACCTAAATTGCCCCTGTAATGATAGAGTGTGATAAAATGCCCCAATTTTTCCTTTAAATAGGTTAAAAATGTCATTTTCCCATTTTAACCTAGTAAAAATTGTAATTTTTGAGCTCTGGAGTGAGAAAGATGGCACTTCCTACCCACCAACACCGTTTTGAGCGCATTCAATGACATCAACGGCCAACACACTATGGACCCGCGGTATGTACCCCGTTAAACTTTTAGTGTTTGAAAATTTTCCATTTAGGGCACGTTTTCCAACATTTATGGACCTTCATGCATTCTTTTAGCACCCTTTAGTCTTTTGTAGCGCCCATTATGTTTTCCATAGTGCCCTTCATTCTGTAGCACCCATTAAGTGTTCTATAGCGCCCATTAGGTTTTCTATAGCGCCCTTTATTTCTCAGCGCCCATTTCCAATTTGACAATGCATGACCTTGTATTGATTGTTTGTGTATTTCGTTGTCCTGATTTGATGATGTTTTGTGTGATTAATTTGTTCCCAAGGTTGTTGGAAAACAAATAATAGCCGATAAATTTGCTTTTAAATTTATTAAAAACAAATAGTTGTTGATAGGTTTGCTTCTAAAGTTGTTAAAAGTGAACAGGATTTTGATAAATTTGCTTTCATGATGATGAAAAACAAATAGGTTGATAAGTTTGCTTCTAAAGTTGTTAAAAACAAACAGGATTTTGATAAATTTGCTTTCATGAAAATGAAAAAAAAATAGTTTATTGATAAGTTTGCTTCTAAAGTTGTAAAAAACAAACAGGATTTTGATAAATTTGCTTTCATGAAAATGAAAAATAAATAATTTGTTGATATTCATATTTGATTGATTTGTCTTGATGAATCGATATTGATGTTGCTTTGACTTGATATTCAATAGGAGAAATTGGGCATCTTGTAGTTATGGGAGAAATTCCTGAAGACATGGAGATTGATTCCACAACTTGTAAAGGGGGATAGAGATGTGATCGAGGCATGCAGACTGACCTCGTTACTTGAGATGTCTGAGGTGCATCTCAATAGAGCCTTATTGACAACACTTCTAGAGAGGTGGCACAGTGACACAAACACCTTTCATTTGTCGACAAGAGAGATTACCGTGACTCTTGAGGATGTGTATCGCATCCTGATGATTCCAGTGATGGGTGAGATAATGAGATTTGATGGTTGAGAGCTGGGAGGTATGAATACATTGAGACGAATATTCAGAGATGATCATATTGCAGGATATTATATATCATGGGCAGAGATGACAGATTCGTATGCACCCTTACCCTCTATACTTGCAGGTTTCATTGGAGGTCTTTTGTGCCCTGACCATAGGTTGAAGGGTTTTGCAGTCAGGTGGGGTCATGTACTTGAGAGTATGGTGATGCAGGGTACACGATATGCTTGGGGATCATGTATGCTTGCACATTTATATGATGAGCTACACCATGTTGTGTACGGTTGAGGCTGGAGTTTAGTTGTTGTTTGTTCACTTTTACAGATATGGGCATGGGAGCATTTTGCTGTTATGCGACCATTGACTCGTGGACGATGACCTGTCAGTCAACCGTATAGATTCAGATATACCAATGTCATTGCTCAACCAAGGCTAGGAAAATTGGATCATTGGCAGTGTCTTCTAGATGATCTTGATACAGTATGCTAGTGACCCTATGTAGATTGTGAGGCATGGCCAGAGGATGCTAGGGAGATGCCCTATGTCTTTACCACCAAATATCTGATTGGTCGTACACCTGGGATTATTGAGAGGTTTCTTCTTGGTCGAGTGTGGCGACAGTATGGTCAGCCTCAGGGTATGCCCTAGGGTTCTTCTATTTATGTGTGTCAGTAGCAGGAGGTTACAGTGTGGGGTATGGGGATTGCATATGATGCAGTAGTGGCAAAGTTCACCAGTTTTGGAGTACAGACGTGGGACTACATAGCTGATATTCTTGACGGGGGGATGACTCTAGAGTATGGTCAATATGTGTTGGAACATCCTATGCCATGATTATTTGATCCTAATGAGCCTGCCGCTCCAGTTACGGAGCAGAGAGCACATATAAGGGGACATAGGCGACAGCGAGAGGTGGCTTCAGAGGGTGAGGAGGATGATAATGATGAGTCAAATGGGGATGGAGATAGTAGTGATGAGGAGAGTGGAGGTGATAGTGGTGGAGGAGGTGGCAGAGGTGGTAGAGGTAGCGACGGAGGTGGTGACAGAGGTGGTGGCAGAGGTGGTGTTAGAGGTGGACCACGGATGAGACATTCAGCTCCATCATCTTCAGTAGATCTAGTGGTGCCAAGTCAGATACCTACCTTGCAGAGTAGAGTGCAGAGCTTATAGGGTCAGTAAGCACAGACACAGGACTTGGTTACACAACTACAAGGATAGTTGACGATAGTGACAACTAAGAGAGATACAACTAGACGGTAGGGTGAGCAGACCATGGCCCTAGCTGACAATCTGCAGAGAATAGTAGTAGGTACCTCGATTGGTGACATGATGAGAGAGGTGACTAGGGCCACCAAGAAGGCAGAGTTCTATAGGACCAGGTATTATGATGTAGTGCCACCCGAGCGGAGAATGAGTTATACATAGTCTCGGTCTACACATAGTCGCTCTCGGGCTACCAAAAGGGGTGTATCTCAGCCATTACCTCCAAGAGGGTCATCAAGAGTAGGTGGAGTAGGTCCATTAGGTATAGGTGGGGTAGGTCCCAGACCAACAGCATCAGAGGATAGCACTTCGTAGTGCTTTTTGCATGATGTCTTATATGTCTTATTGATACTCTATTGAGACATCTGTATACACACTGATATGATCCCATTTTTGATGATGTTATGTCATGTATAGTTGACATCTTTTGTACATTTGACATTCATTTATGAGATATATGATATGCAGCGATTGATTCCTTATGTGATGAATGTGTCTATTTTCTATATGCATGATGTTTTATGTAATGGTTTCACAATATTATGCTCATGATGTATATGTATGCATGATTATTAGATATGAAAATGTAAGTGCAATGTTATCATATGATTACAATCTATTGATGAATGATTTTTATGAATATGAATGTGAAATGATGGACGAGACAATTTATGAATGCCCATGATTTTCTTTTTGATTTTGATGTATGCTTTTTTTTTATGATTTTCTGATGCAAATATGTATGAAAAATGTATGTGATGATGTTTTTGTGAATGTCAAAATGTACTCAGTCATTTATTGGAAAGATATGAAACTTTGATACTTTTCCAGCTTTTTAGAAAAAATATATAAATGCAAAATGCATATTCTAAAATGAATGTAATCTATACTAACCATGCAGGGTATTTGTACAATATTTCCATTCTGAGAGCTTATTTGTGCTTTTTGTGTCATCATAGAGCATTGAAATGCTAAAAGTTAATACAAGCATCAAAGGGTATGTTAGCACTAGTGATGACCTGAGTATTGCTTTCATGAATTTTGATATAGCAAGATAATACAAGCATCTAGGTATAATTGAACCGAGATGACCTGAGTATCACTTGCATAAACAGACAAGAGTTAACCCGTTTTCCATGCAAATTCTGAAATGTCATCAATGATACTTAGTAGAGCATGTCTCGCAACTAATTTGCATAGTACTAATGATTTCCTCGCAAACAACAGACAAAGAAAATCATACTCCTTCCTTTCTTTTCTAGTTCAGTACATCATCGAATTTCTCCAGAGATATGATAGAAAATCAACCAATAATTCAAATTTTTCCTAAAGTATTTCAAACAATATTTAGATTGAGATCATCCAACTTGGTTATCAACATTGATGTTTGTGTTTTGATTAACGTTGTTTTTTACCATGCTATTTCATTTCATTGGCATTGAGTGATTGTTTTGGTGTTGTGGTTGATTTGATGCATCAATGTATGTTGTGCTTTGTCAAACCGTCATTTGTCCGTTTGTGATGTTATAAAAGCTTGTTGCCCCTTTCTTGTTTAGTCTGTGTTTCTACCCCTAGTGTAAACACAACCTAAATATTATGGATATGTACAAATTTCATCAAGCCATGATAAAACACGAGGATTCTCGTTGCATGATATGGATATGATAGATATGTACAAATGATAGAAATGGATAGATGATGTCATAAAGTGAATGGAAGACATCAGCTAATAGATAGAGGAGCCCATTTTGATCACAAGTAGCACCTGTTTTCCAGGTTTTCATCACTTGTTTTTATTGCACTTTTTTAGATCATGTAAAAAAAAAAAAATTGTTTTTTTTTTCATGTATTTTTTTAGGAGTTTTGATGATTTAGACATAGAACTTCTTCAAATGAATGTTGTTGATCAGCTCTTCAAACATATCCCCTTCTCATGTAGATAACTGATATGCTCTAGAACCGTATGCTGCAATGATGACAAATGGACCAAGCCAATTTGGTTCAAATTTTCCTTTCGTTTCTCTGTCTTGCTGACTGCGTGGATTTTCTTTCAAGACTAAATCACCTACTTTAAATGTCTATGGTTTAACTTTGTGATTGTAGCTATGGGACATAACTTGTTGATAACCCTTTAAATGATCAACTGCATGTTGACGTCTTTCATCTAACAATTCTAGCTCTTGCAGATGAGATACTCGGTGGTCTTCATCATTTATCAATCCTTTCAATCAGACCTTAAGCGAAGGTATTTCAACCTCTAATGGTAAAATCGCTTCTGCTACACATACCAAGGCATATGGTGTAGCTCCTGTTAGTGTGTGAATGTTGGTTTTGTATGCCCACAAAGCTGGATTTAACTGGACATGCCAATCACGACCGGCATCATTTACCATTTTCTTCAAGATCTTCAAGATTGTTTTGTTTGAAGCTTATGCTTGACCATTTCCTTGTGGATAGTAAGGTGTAGAGAACCTGTGTTGGATGTGAAATCTTTCACAAAGTTCATCAACATCTTGATTCTTGAAAGACCTCTCATTATCAATGATGATAGAATTAGGAATTCCATATCGGCAGATGATGTAATTTAGGATAAATGAAGAGATTTGTTTACCAGTCACGGTTGTCAAAGGAACAGCTTCGATCCATTTTGTAAAATACTTTGTAGCTGTGATGATTAATTTATACCCATTTGATGATGAAGGATGAATTTTTCCAACAAGATCTAGTCCCTACTGAGAAAAAGGCCATGTCGGAGTGAAAGGCTGCAGTTCCTGTGTAGGTGCATGAATAAGATTCCCATGAATCTGGCATTTAGAACACTTCTTGACAAAAGTAAAAGATTCTCTCTCCATGGTAGGCCAATAATATCCCATTCCAACAAGTTTCTTGGCTAAGGTTAAACCGCTTGAATGAGTTCCACAAATACCACCATGAACCTCTTGTAAGGCTTGTTCAGATTCATCATGTTCAAGACATCGAAGGAGCGCACCATCAAGACCACGTCGGTAAAGGATATCGGTGATCAAGGTATAGCGAGATGATTGACGTATGAAATTCCTTTTTTGGTTTCAAGATAAGTCCAGAGGTAAGATGTTATTTTTCAGGTAGGTATAAATCTTGCCATATAAAGGTGAATCAGAACTGGTTAAATGGCATATAACTTAGGTCTTAGGATTATCATAGGCGAGAGAAAACAATTGTTCCACCAAGAATTCATACCACTTTTTATTTTTTGATAATTGTAACAAGGAAACAATTGTAGCCATTGCATCTACAGCTTCATTATCAATCCTTGGGATTTGTGAAAACTTGATTGCCACAAAATACTTTTTAAAATCATCCACCATGTTCTTGTAAGGTAGGAGCTTATCATCTTTATTCTGATAATCATCATTGATTTGATTAATGACAAGTTGTGAATCACCATAGACTTGCAACTCTGTAATCTTCCAATCCAATGCTATCTTCATTCTTGTGTGCAATGCTCCATATTCAGCTATGTTATTTGTGCAGGGAAACATCAACCAATATGATTTTGGAATGGTATGTCCTTCAGGTGTGACAAAAAGAATCCCTGCCTCCGAGCCATGTTGCATGTAAGATCCATCAAAGTACAATGTCCACGATTTCTTAATTGTTGCTGTGAAGACATCTGCATCAGGAAATTCAATGTGCATTGGGTTTTCTTCTTGTAAAGGTGCTTCGGCCAACTAATCTACTATGACCTGTACTTTTATAGCTCTTTGATCTACATAGTGAATGTAAAACTCACTTAAGATCATTACCCATTTTGCAAGTCTTCCTGTTAAGGTAGCTTTGCTTAAGAGGTATTTTAGTGGATCAATTTTGGTTATCAGCTTAACTGTATGAGCCAACATATAGTGGCACAAATTTTGAGAAGCAAACACTACTGCTAGGCAAGCTTTTTCAATGAAAGTGTAGTTTAGTTCATGACTTGTTAAAGTTTTGTTGATATAGTATATGGCCCTTTCTTTTCCTGTAGAATCCTCCTGTGCTAGTAATGCTCCCAAAGATACTTCTATTACTGAAATATATAGTATGAGTGGCTTTCCTGGAACTAGCGGAATTAGGACTAGTGTATTCATGAGATATTGCTTGATCTGATTAAATTTTGTTTCACACTTTTCCTCCCATTTGAGTGGGACATTTTTATGCAATAGATGTGTAAATGGTAAGCTTTTGTCTGCCAGTTGAGCTATAAACCTCCTAATGGATTGTAGTCGTCCTTGTAGTGATCAGAGCTGACTGATATTTCATGGTGGTGGCATGCACATTATAGCTTGTACTTTTCCTAGATCAACCTCTATGCCCTTTTTTGAAACAATGAATCCCAAGAGTTTTCCAGATTTAACATCGAAGACACATTTCTTTGGATTGAGTCAAACATTGAACTTCTCCATTCTAATAAATATCTTTGACAAAATTTCTAGATGTCCTTCTCTTGTGTTGGATTTGGCCAATAAGTCATCCACATAGTCTTCCATGAAGGTGTGCATCATGTCATGGAAAATGGTTGTCATTGCTCTTTGATAAGTCGCTCCTGCATTTTTAAGCCCAAATGGCATGACATTCCAACAATAGGTACCCCAAGGGCACATGAACGTTGTTTTATCTTGATCCTCTGATGCAATCTTTATCTGGTTGTATCCTGAAAATCCATCCATTAATGAATACATTGCATGGCTAGCAGTTACATCAACAATCATATCTATGTTTGGTAAAGGGAAGTCATCTTTGGGACATGCTTTGTTCAAATATCTGAAATCTGTAAAAATTATAATCCTTCCGTCCGGCTTTGAAACAGGTACAATATTGGAAATCCATTCTGCATAGTCAATAGACCGAATGAATCCAACATCTAAAAGCTTCTTTAACTCTTCTTTAACCAATAATGCAACATGTGGATGCATTTTTTTGAGTTTTTGCTTCACAGGTTTTTCCCCTATGTTTATAGATAAATGATGCATTATCAGGTTAGGATCTAACCCTAGCATATCAGCATATGACCAAGCGAAATTGATTTGATTCTCCTTCAAGAACTCTATGAATTTTAGTACTTCTTCCACTATTAATGATGCTGCAAGTTGCAAGATTTTTGGCTGCTCTATTGTACTTATGTTTATTGATTCTGTGGGCTCAATCAAAATAGAAGATCTTTCTTGATAATTTTTGGGAAGAGTGTCAAGTTTCTCATCCTTCAGTGCCTCAAAAAGGTTTTCACCGTCGGATTCGCTCTTTATTTTTCTCTTGTTGTGATCTACCACTGCCATTTTTTGGTTTTCACCGATAGATCCATCTTTTATTTCATTTATTTTACAGCTAAGATACTTGACACCCTCCCTATCAAAATATTGAGTATGAGATTCTTCGATGGAACACTTGTTTTCTTGATTAGATGAACAAAGGAAATTTACAATATCCTCATCATCATGGAATGTAGGGATATGGATAGGTGCATCGTTGTCCCAACCAATAAGTTTTGGATAGACTAAAGGGATGGGATCATTAGGTTGGGTAAGGTCTTGAGCGGTCAAAGTCATGACATAGTTGTCATTTTCATGATGGACAAGGTCTATGATGGTATTCTCCTATCGATTATCAATCTCGTTAAAATCCAAATCTTCCTCACTTGAGTCATGATCGCTTTCTAAAACATAATCAAGTGGAGTCCTTGATCCCTCCCCTTGTAAGAACGTGGGTGCGAATTTATGTATGGCATCCACCCTTTTCTCTGTTAAGAATGTATCATCAGATACATCATCCCATTCGTATTCATTGGAATCAGTGTTTGAACTGTTCTTTAATTGGAAAATTGATCCATAAAATTTTTGTAGAGTGACATCTTCGTGGGGTTTATCTGAAATTGATTCTCCTTCATGAGTTTGTTGTGCTTGCTGTGAAGTTGACTCTTCTGTATCTTTACCGTATCCAAGTCCTGTTTTATCTTTTGGATGTATTGAAATAGGTTGAATTGGCTCAATGATTCCTTCTATCTTTTTCCTATAGGACCATTTCCTTCATAGCCCATTCTTTGCATGATGGTATACCCTTTACCATATTGTTCGGTAGGTAACTTGATGTGCAAGAGAGATTCATCTTCATCTTTGTATAGCTAGCTTAGGATGTCCCTATCTTCGGCTTCTTGCTCGGTGGTGTTAGCTTTAATGAATTTTCCATCAAACTTCGTGATTGGCACAGAAGCTTGGGATGTAAAGGCTGTTGTGATCTTTTGATTTGATAGGGTCAGCTAACCATATCACCTCGGAGAAGGACGTGAGCTAGAAAGGGATAGCGAATATTCGCCTACTCCTTTGTCTTTTAAATGTAGCTTGGTGTCAAGATTCTTTGTCAATTCTTGCAATTGGCCATGTAGATTGGGAGAAGATACAGTAAGAGCCTCCCTATTCTACGGCACAAAGGCGTCTTGAGTTGCTCGAAGATTTGAACAAGTTTGGGTGCTATTGTAATCAGCTTGTATAGTTATTTCCTGTCCATCATACGGAAACTTGAGGCATTGATGATACATTGATGGTACTGCCTACATATCATGAATTCATGGATGACCCAAAAGTATGTTATAGGAAATATCACAATCTAGAACCTGACAAAAGGTATTTTTCACAGCAGGTCCCACTCTGATAGGTAGCATTATTAGTCCTTTAGAAGCTCTTTCTTCATCATCATACACCTTGATAGTTATTTTCCTTTGTGGATCAATGGAATTTTTTGATATTCCTAAGGCATGTATTAGCTTCAAGGTTTAAATGTTTAAACTGGTTCCTCCATCTATCAAGACACGTCTGATTCGGTGTTTATGGATCATGACTTCAAGATAAAGCGATGAATTATGCGGATGTGTCATGGAGGCGTCATCTTTTTCGAAGAATGAAAGACAAGTTGGGGAAGAAAAATGTCCCACCATGGCTTGAAATTTGTTTACATCCAGATCAGTGTCTACGGTTGTATTTACAAGAGCTTCTTCTAAAATATTCTTGTGTATGAGAGATATTTTGAGAAGTTCAAGGATGGAGATTTGAGCTGATGTTTTTCTCAATTGATCAACTAGATTATAATGACTTGGAGGAGGAATAGCTGCCTTAGATGAACTTCCTTTTAGGACAACTTTTTCTTATCCTCTCATAGTCACATTAACCTGTTGATATTCTTGTTTTTCCTTGATTTTTATAACATTAACCCATTGATCATCTACATAGATGTGGCGGATTATGTTGTCTTCAACATTATTTATTCTTTTCGCTTTGGTATCTGATGTTTCCCCCTTTTGATAGTTTTGTAAAGGATCTTTGAATGCTTGATGATTTTCGTTGGTATGATGTCCTTCAATTGTGATGGTGCCATTGTCAATTAAATCTTGTACTAGATTTCACAAGGCTTGACTATTATTTGTTCTATGACCTTTACATTGATGATAATTGCAATAATATGAGTCATTCCATGATGGTGGTTTGACTTGTGGCTCATAATCTCTTTGTGGTGGTAAGGTGATAACCTTACTATCAAGAAGCTCCTTGAGAGCAGACTCAAGAGATTGACGCAAAGTGGTAAAATTTTGTCGATTTGAAAAAAATGGAGGTCTTGGTAGACTTGATGTTTGGGTATTGACAAGATTGTTATTGAAATTACCACGATTATCCTTGTTGTTTTGATTGGTCATGCTTTCTTGATTGGAGTTTTTTCCTTGTTGATTGTTGTTTCCTTATTGGTTGGTATTTCCTTGTTGGTTATTTCGTGGAGCACTTGATAGGTTGAAGATAGATGGTCTTGTTCGTAGATTGTTTGCATCCACTATACCATCATTAACGACATTTTTATTTCTGTTCCAAAACCTTGTTTTATCATTGTTGTTATGGTTGGATGAACTTGGATTATCAAGTTTTATCACAACTCTTTTGACTAAGGCCCCTTCGATGGTAATTGTGTTTTCAATCAATTTTTCAAAGTTATGAGGACAATGAAGATTAAGCCTGTAGCTTAATTCTTGATCTAGGCTATTGATGAAGATATCCATCTTTTCCTTTTTAGGAATAGGACGGGAATATCGTGCAAAAAATCTTCTCCATCTTTGCAAAAATGTAGTGAAAGATTCCCCTACTTTTTCTTTCACTTTACAAAGATCAAGCATGGTTATCTGGTGTTGGATGTTGTAGGCGTATTGTGATATAAATTGATTTATTAACTCCTTAAATATTTTGATGGGGGGAGTGATCTTGGAAAGCCACTCCATGGATTGTCCACCCAAACTTCGTGGAAATAATTGCATTAAGTAGGTATCTTCATAAGTGAATTCTAGACTCATATTTCGGAAATCCCTCACATGTTCAATGGGATCAGTTTTTCCATTGTAACTATCAAATTTAGGGATTTCACAATGTTCTAGAAAATGGATCATTTGAAGACTCCTATCAAATGGATAAGGAGATATGTCATCCAAAACATACCTTTTTGTTGCACCCCCTTGCATTTCCTTTACTTCCCCTTGTAATTCTTTTATCTATTGAGTAAGGGCACTAAAATCATTAGGAGGAGTTTTAGGATTCTCTTTAATCCCTTCTATATCAAAATCAGAAGGTAACTTAGCTCCTTGATTAGCTAATGAAAGAAAATATCTTTCTTTGTTTTGTTCTAAAATCCTTTCCATAAAAGTATGGAATTGGGGATCTTGCTCTGCTTCTTGAAGTTTTTCTTCTGTTATCTCTTCAATATGAAATGGATTCTCTTCCTTCTCACTATTATCACCCATTTTGCTTGTGGTACTTTCTCTTTCATCTTTTTCTATGTGCTTTTGAGATCTCGTGACAACAGGCATAAGCTTTGCCCCAAATTCTACTAACTTTTGATCAAAAGAATGAAATAGTGCAATTTTTTATGGTTATGAAAGTTGGGATAGAATGAAGATTCTATGACTTAAAATATTTCTAGTCTTTAGCTCATGCTTTTCCTTGATTGAAAGGATGAAAATCCTGTTGGCAGGAATTTAAGAAAAAGATCAAGAAAAAATGATTTTGCACTTTATGAAGTTTGATCGTAGCTTCGTAAAAAGATGGATTTGTGATAAATGCCTAATGTGATTGAGTTCTCTATTGTAGAAATTGATTCGGATGAGTAAAATATTCAATTGCAGGTTGGGAAATATAAGAAGAATGAATACACTGACTGCATTTGTCCCTTTGAGAAAGGGATCTTCTTTGAAAGAAAGATCGTGAGTATAATAGTTCTACAGCATAATCATCATCAAACCTCTAACACAATCATGATATCCATGGATAAAGGTTCTATGTTTAAGTAAAACCTTTCGACTTTGGTACAAGGATCGTCTTTTCTTCAATAGTTTCTTGTAGCTAAGTGGTTTCTTTGGCTTTTTGATTCGTTTGAGAATGGATTTCTTAACAAAAGTTGTGGATTTCCAATCTCTTAACATGAGAGTAATCAATGTAATTGTGAGTTTTGGATGATCTCTACTGAATTATTGTTTTGAAGACACATCAAGCAAGTTGTAGAATTGTTGTTTTTAAGTCCTATACTAAACATCAAGTGTATGATCAAAATGTTTTTCAAAAATTGTTTTCACAGGTTTTACACATGATAGATAGTTCAAGCAGACTCACTCTTAGTACTCAGGTAGGTCACCATAATAATTAGCAGCCCACATCTTAGAACTGCGTCGACTCACACAGCCATGTCACCCCTAAAGGGGCGCCCATGTTTTTGTCTTTTCCAAGCGCGTACTCAGAGTGACGGAAGTGGATACCGGATCCCCTGAGCAAATGGTCCTTGGCAGTTATATGGTGAGTATCTTGGGGGTAGATTCTTCCCTCCCCTGCACTGTGATTATTATGATGTTCAGAAACTGACTTTGGCTAGATACTACACTAAGTTCGTAGTAAGGGTTTTCGTTCGATGCGAAAAATGATAGACTCCCTCGATAGACCTCCCAACCTTTAGAACAAAGGCTTTGGGGATGGTTATCTTGCACACTACCATCAAAAGAGGGTTTCCCCATATTTGCTTTAAATTTTATAGTGGGGCGGAATAGCTTGGCTTTGGCTTGAACCCACTTGAGTTGTTCCTCTTGGGTGAGTACTTTTTCCTACAAGAGCAGGCTCTCTAAAGGATGTAATTAAAACAGTAAATTTGCATGAAATTGAAAAGGAAAGTCTGGTATTTTGATCACCTAGTTAAGGGGAGAGCATAGACCTATTGCCACAGACAAGGCAAACAAATGTTCTTTTTAAAAGCCAAATCACAATGATCTAATCTAAGTGAAGATATTGCTTCACAAAACAAATTGTTCAATTTTAATTGCAAGATCATTGTGTGGTGACTATCCTAGATTCATTCATTATAAAATCCATGTCTATCCTAGGATTGATTCATTTTTTAATTAAGTGACTATCCTAGGATTGGTTCATTTTTTTTTAAAGCTCTTACTGGTTGCGGTCGCATCGGATCCAGTCAAATCTTACTTAAGTTACAAATTACAGTTTGCAGACTTCCAAATTCTATGCTAAAATAGAGAAATGTGCTAAAACAAACATCAAGAGCGCTAAAATAGAAATGCTCTATGAAAACAGTAAAGAGCGCTACAGAATCAGTAATGGGCGCTACAGGATCATTAATGGGTGCTACAAGATTAGTAATGGGAACTGCAGGATAATTAATGGGTGTTGCAGGATCAGTAAAGGGTATTGTAGGATAATTAATGGGCGCTACAAGATCTCTAAAGGGTGTTGTAACAGAGTTAAAGAGCATTGTAATAGAGTTAAAGGGTGCTAAACTGGGTGTGAACTGCGTTGAAGCATGTTTAATGCGCTAATATGCTTTTTCACCGTAACCTGTCAGAAAAATATGTGAAAAGATGTTAAAATTGGGGCAAGAGCCCCACGGTGGGTGCCAAAAATGTGTGTGGAAAATGTTAGTATCAAAATAAGATAACAAAAACACACCAATGCAACATTAAACTAAAGAAAGCTAAATAAAATGAAATCAAAGAAATCAAACAGAGCTTCTTCAGAATCGTTCCATTGTCCTCTATCTCCAATGCTTGAAGCTGCTGCTCTCAAATTGTGTAAGCAAAGCTTCTCAGAATGGAAACCTGCAAAATGAGTATGCAAAGGGAGAGTACTTCTCTATCCTATATGCTGGTGGAGTGAAATGTTGATATACAGATATGCACAGGGGTTGTGGATTATGAATACTATTGAAGCTATGATATGAGGATGATAGGCCATGATATGGATTGCTAATATGCTAAGCTATGATATGCTATGATTCTAAAGGCTATGGATGCTGGAAGGCTAATTGACTATAGTTTTCCTGTATGCAAGCTTCTCTCTTTTCAAAGACCTGGCAGTCCCTTTTATAGATTTTTACAGGCAAGAGCCTAGCTAGCAAGATCAATGGCTATGAGATTGTCTAGTAATTTTGAATGGTGAGAGATGGAGAGGTTGAGAGGAAGATGGAAGATGTTGGGAGGTTGGAGAGAAGAATGGAGGTTTGTCTTCAACCCATGGGAACAACTTTGCTCATAAACAGAGAAATTTGTTTGATTTTCTGTTTTAAAGTTATTTCACGGTTATTGTAGATAATCCAAATTAAATAAATAAATTTATTTAATTTTATATGTTATGTAGGTTTGAGGATTTAAAATATTTTTGAAATATTTGATGTGAATAGACATTAGAAGTTTTAATTAAATATTTGGAATATTTAATTGTGAATGGACTTTGGAAGAATTAATAAAATATTTGGAATATTTAATTGTGAATGGAATTTAGAGGATTTTTAGAAGAGAAGAATATTTAATCTTTATTTGAATAAAATATTCAAGCCAAGATTATATGACAATTAATATAAATAAATCATAATGTTTAATTAATTTAAGAAATGGATAAGAAAAGTGATTAAATAAACTTATTTATTTAATTGAAATGAAAGAATGAACAATATAAATAAATTATTTAGATTTATTTATATGCAGATTTAATTAAATATTAAAAATATAATAATTTATATTTAATTATTTAAGAGGTATACACTATCTTAATTTATTTAGTTACCTCTATTGTACTATTTATTACTCTATTACCTCTATTATTTTGTTAAAGTGTCAAAAATGTATAATAGAGGTATAATTTGAATTGAATTTTCTTAATTATATTTGAATTCAATTTCAAGTATAATTAATTAATTTTCTTAATAATTCAAAGATTTAATTGAATATTAAATATTATATATTATATTATATATTATATATTATATATTATATATTATATATTATATTATATTATATATTATATATTATATATTATATATTATATTATATATTATATATTAAAGATTTAGTTATATTATATATTAGAAATATTTAATTAATTACCAGACTATTGTGATGTGGCCATTTTTAGGTGTATACACCTAGCACTATAGCCTATCCTTCGATTCATCGACAAGGCATCAAAGTTGAGCCAGGAGGCTCATGATACAATTGAGCAGTTCCCATAGTTTATCTTACAAAAGGTCCAAAAACAAAAAGATTTTCTCACGAAGCTATACTCTGTCTCTGATGAAAACCTCGCCAGGGCAAGAATTGAAGATCGGGATGCTGCTGCTCAGATGACAAATAAGTTTATCCATTGCCACTCTTATTTCAAGTGCACTAAAGCAGCCACGACTACTCTGAGCAAGACAATGGACAACATGCAGGAGAGTTTCTCCAAGTTGAACAAAATGGGTTTGTCATCCTCGTTCCTTGAAAATAGCTCTATTGCTACAGCTGAGAAAATTGCAAAAAGAATAGAAGAGAAGGAAAATGATCTGGATGCTTTCAGGAATTTCAGTCATCCTCCCACCACAACCGACATTGAGGGAGTTATTCATCCACTTTCACAGCTACGATTTCATTGTGAAGCAGGGGTTGGTTTACCTAATGCACTGCCTCATAAAAAAAAAATTGATCTAAGCAGAGCACGAGAGAATTTGCGCAACATGGCAAGGCCATCTGAGGATGAGTGGTCACCTCTGTAGGCAACTCTTTCCAATATTTGACTCTATTATCTAATGAAATGACACTCTAGTTTGTAAACCAGAGAAATTTTGGGTTCTTCGTTCCTCAAGCGAAACGCCCCTGGCAGTCGCCAAAAATTGTTAATAAATATTCAATGAGCTCCCTTCGAGTGTATTTTCCTCTATGTATCAGCTAGTGCATCACAAGAAATCCACTTAGCCTTTTATTAAAGTTTGTTCCCCCCCCCTCCATGTGTCTACTCTGCGCACCCCGAGGGTTTCCCTTCCTTTTACATCTCAGGAATCCCCGCTATACTTCCACATGTCATGGTTGCAAGCCATTTTTTATGATTCATTTTTGCTTCCTCATCGGGCTCCGCTCAAGTGCCACGATGCTCTCATTCCAAGGGAAATTTGGCAGGCCCCACAATTGTTGTCTATGGTGCACTCTTGCTACGTTTCTACTCTTCGCAAATCTTTTAGCGAGAGGATGAAATAACGACCGCAGGTAGCAAAATTCTACCATGCGTCTCTTTTGCACCCAGCTGATGATCGTTTCTTCCACTTTTGGATAGAGCTTTTCCCACTCAACATGTGTAGCCTTGGCGCAAGTCTTCAATGAGGAGAAAGCAATGAAATGTTGCCACTTGCCTATTCAACGGATCTCATTTTCAGGCGATGAATCGGGCAAACTAAATGTTGTGATTAGCCACCGCATGTCACAATCATGTGCATGGGATGGTGACACTTATCTGTTTTAACGTTGTCGAGACCATTACCATCATTTTCAGGAGATGCACCTATGCCTAGAATGACCAGATGCTTGGTTTTGAACCTTTTTTGTTGCAACGGCTTGGGGAATATTCTCATTTCTACATCATTGCCAAGGGATAGCAAAATCTTTTTGGTGGCTGCTCTTCGAGGTGGTGGGATTTTTTCTGCTATATATACTTTTCTTTGTTGGGAGAAAAGGGTCCAAAATTTTGAAGGAACACTGGTTTTAGGAAAAGACGCCAGGCCTTTATTACTTTTTTATTTTATTGCAAAATACTTTCAAACTGTGCCAATTTTTTGGCCTTTTTTTTCTTTCATGCTATTTGATTAAACTGTAAACTGTTCTTTTATTGTCTAGACATTTCATTTGAGAACTTCTATATATATTGAATGCAAGTTTGTTGATCTAGATCATGTCTAATGACTCTTTTTGGTAGTAGGAATGTATGCAATGTTATTTTATGTCAATGAATGGATTGTATGTGCTATGATTTTTAGTTTCTACTCTTCAGGAACACTACAAATACCAATTGAGCCCTTAGATCTATGATTTATCATGCCTATCATTAAGTCTTGGCGCATCGCCTTAGGTTAGACTTTATTTTATTATATCTACTTCCTTTTCCCTTTGAAAACCCCCATTATAGAAGAAGTCAGCTTCTCTAAAAACACAGAGGTCACTCAGTTTAGCGCAAAAGGTCCCCCATTAACTGAGTTTCCCATAAGACACTGTTACCTTGTCAAATTTTGGTGTCAACAGTAATTAAACCTTGTAATGAAATAATGCATAAAGGAAATATGAATGAACAATTTAATGTCACTACTCACCAATCCTCAATTGAACCTTGGATTGCAAATCTAAAACTTAGCATGAAATGACATCAATGAGTGTAGATCTTGATCATGAATCTTAGCATAAGATAATGGTTTTGAACACTTGGACTTGATCACCAATGCTACATCATCACATTAGCTCAACAACATGCATGACTTTGACATGATGATTGATATCTTGATTGCTGCAATAAACTTTAATAATTTGACCTTGAATGTCTTGAAAATTCTCTTGAATGCTCTCTTGATCATAAACTTGCTATAATGCTTGAACAATTGAAGTTGCTAGGTGAAACTATGTTGAATAACCTTATATTTATACATAACTTATCATTAAATCCTAAAATTCAAATATCACAAGCTGGCATCAGATATAGGATTTGAAATCATTAAAATACCACCAAAAACATATTCCAAGGGGGGGTCCTAGGGTCAAGTGATGACCCATTCACCATGTGGCGAATGGTTCCTAGCACACTTAACTAGGAAACACTTTGGGGATTGTGAAATGATATGTCAAAAGAGGGTCCTAGGACCTAGTGAGGACCCATTCACCAAGTGGTGAATGGGTCTTAGGTCACTAACCTAGGACACATACCTTTTAAAATCAAGTATTGTCTAATATTATTTAAGAGTGTCAAGTTTTATCCCTCAAAATCTATAATTAATTAGGCTTGGATTTGAATTAAAGTGGCCAATTAACCTTGGTTAACCTCAATTAATTAATAAAGCCCTAGATTAGTGTGAAAATATAAAGATACACTTTACAACACCCTAAATAAGGCACCATTAAGTTCATTTTATTAAGAGGGGTCCTAAACTTAATGTGAATGTGTAAAAAACATTACAATGCTAAATGAAGGCAACATTAGTCTTATTTTAATTATTAATTATTCATTCCAAAACTAAAGAAAAAGGGATACTTTTTATGTTACTACATTTTCCCCCCACTTTAGTGAGAGTATGACCCCATGTCAAAATCACACTAAAGTAGACATTCAAGACACTTATGTATGCAACAATGACAAAGATACACAATCATACACTATCAAAAACCAAGAAGAAAAGGGATGTGGATCAAGCCTTGATTGTCCAATGCGACATGGAACATGTCTCAACTATTTTTCCAAGAAACTTTCACAAGTAGAACTTGATGTCCACTATGCAAACAATGCACGCACTCACTCTGGGGTATTGGAACCTTAGGTTGTCCACTAGGTGAATCCCAAAAGGGTAGAAAATGAGAGAATCATATTAGGCTCCCATACCATATCAAAGTTATCCTCCTGAAAACTTCAATAAGGCACCACAATGCTAACACTTATGAAAATTATGTCTATAGTTTTTTGTTCAAGGGGATTTTGTTTCATTCATGTAAGGTCTCCTTCTTAGGGATCATCATGCCTAATGTCTCCAAGAGAGGAAAAGTATAGAGTAACATGTTTCCACTTAGGGGGTGCCTCATATCGCATCAAGCTAGTAAGAGAAAGTCATACACTTAGAAATATCACACTCTTGGAGGACACCAAACCCAATGACACCACCAAGAAATGGATGCATCACAAGAAAGAGAAAATTACACAATGAAATATGCAAAATGTTGAAAGATATCATCAATGTATGCCCCCACTTTAATGTGGTTGCTAACACCATTTTTGTGAGAAATTTCTTTAAAGTAGTCAATGTTTACTCCTAAGACATGAGAGCTTTCCTCAAAAAACCCTATGCCAAGTCATATGTTTTTGAAATAAAGCTACATCATGAAAAATGAGGGAGGGTTTTCCCCCATAAATACATAAGGTATTTATAGATTTGGGGTCAGCATGTCTTTGCTACAATGTTGTTATAGAGCTTAGAAATGCCATCATCCCCAAGTACTCATGAAAGAATGACACATAGAGAATGAAAACAAAGAAAAATAATTTTGGGTCAACATGGAAGAGATCTAAATGTCTTGATTTCTTGCATCATCCCCAAAACAAAAATAGAAGAAAAATGGAAAAGGAAAATATTTGACATAGAGAAGAATGTAGATACATATAGAGGAATGCACCAAAAGAGAGAGAGAGAGATACATCAAACAAAATAGCATGAGGGGTCACATTATGCACATGCAATCACATAAAGAACACAAGAAAGAAAACAAAGCAAAAGACTAGTAGGGCACATCTAATTCAACCTATAGTAGGTCATCTGCATCCCAATCTCGGTTAGTATAAATGGAAGGTAGACAACTAGCAAAAGGGACAACAACAAGATTCGATCTAGGGGAAGCACAAAGTTCAACACTCTTATTAGTAGATTTTTCATTTAAGCTCATAGAAGAGGAAAACAATGAATTCAACTCATTATGCACTTGTTCATCAATCTTGGCAATTTCAGTGTCATCATTTAGATTAATCACAATAGAAGGTTGAATGATAATGTCTTTTGAAATTTCTTGTTTACATTGTGGCAAGGGTATAAAATCATCATGCATTGCTTCAAGAAATTTTGGATTTTTATTTTCTATGTTGCTCCTTTTTTCTTTAGCTTGTAAAATACAAGCAATAGTACGATGTCTACGCCTACACTCTCTAGCATTTCAATTTCATTTCAATCTGTTATCAATTTGTGTGTGTAGGAGTGGGTTTATCAATCATAGGTTTATTTTCTTCCCTTAGAGGAGGAATGCAAAGAAACCATAGGAGATTATTCAACCACTTTATCTTTGGCTTTTTAAACTTGCTTGACTTTATGAGGCACAACAAGATTTTTTTGATTGCCTCATGATCTTTTATATGAAATAATCAGAGAATTTTTCATAGGTCACTCTTTGATATTTGGAAGGGATTTTGGTTCAATTATCAATTTTTCAAGGATAGGTGGCTCAATAACGAGTTTAGGAATGTTTCTAAGAGATAATTCTGCTATGTATTTTTCCTTTAACTTTTGATATGATTTGAAAAAAAGTAGTCCTCACGAGGTCTAATATGTTTAATAGGCTCGGGCCAAAAGAGATCCAATGAAAAATTCACATGGGAAGACACAAGATTAAAGCCACTATGATGCACAGTAAAGATTTCATTGCCAAAGGGAAACTTTAAACATTTATATGCAATTGATAGGATGAAATTCATGGAGCGAAGCCATGGATAGCCTAACTTCACACGAAATTGGTCCGACCATGAGATGATGGTGAATGATACACTTAATGTTTTCGGTCCAAATTTTAAAGGGAGATTTATTGAGCCCATCATAAGACAAGAAAAACCATTATGTGTTTTGGTCTGTGCTTTCAATTTGTCATATGTATCTTGATAGAATTCATGCACAAATAGGAATTCTTCAGTAATCATGTTCTCTACATAGAGAGGATCAATTAATATCCCATTACTAGGCTTGTCATTGATTCTTCCAACTATGTAAAGAGGACCATCGGGTGCATGTTTAAGTATGCCTTTTTTGAGAAAGTAATATCAAGAGGAATTTTGGTTGAGCTCTTACGAGGTTTAGCTTTGATAAATAATATAATTTTGGCTGGTTCATCTACATTGTCATCTTTTATATTTTCCTCATCTATACCAACATTCATCACATCATTCTTTGTTTCACTAGATTTGACAAATGAAATAGTGTGTTTTGGCATGGGATTTGTAAAGATTTGTAACTTTTGGTTAGGAGGAGTTATGAACTTATTACCATGATCATTCACACCTCCTATTTGTAGATGATTAGAATCAATGAGTTCTTACACAATATGTTTAAGATGCTTACAATATTCTATATCATGTCCATTTTTTTGGTGATAATGGCAATAAGAATTCAATCTAAATCCTGTGGAAAATGGTTTGTTAGGATTAGGATCTCTAATAGGAGGTAAGGAAAGCATATTCTTTTCTATGAGCTAAAACTTGATATTTTGAAGGGTATCAGGTAAAGGAGTAAAATTTCTATTCCTATCCCCAAAGGAAAAAGGATTTTTTCATCTTTATAGAAGCCACTGGGTTATCAACTTGTTGATTTGGTTGAGGGGAATTAAGTTGTAAAAAGCCCATTTTTTCTTCTTGAAAGGTTGGTAACTATTTTGAGGTGTGAATTCAGACTTTTTAGGACAACTAGGTGTATTTTTCATATTACGACCATAAGCCAAATTCTGATAATCATGAAGTGTTGTACATAACAATGTGAAGGATGGGAATATCAACATCTCAAGTTTGTTTTGGATTTTGTTTTGTAAATTGATAATGAACATTTGTTGAAGGTCGGCATCAGGAATCTTAATGTTTATTTGTGAATAAATAATTTGATATCTCGCTATGAAATCAGTCACTTTCTCATCATCCTTTTGCTTGCATTCCATTAAATCAACTAGGGTCATCTTGGTACCCATGTGAATGTGGAAGTGGTTGTAAAAGGCATCAACAATCTCATCGAATGAACCAATTGAATTATATAGTAAGGAAGAGAACCACTCTAAAGTAGTATCCTTCAAGGATCTAGGAAATAGCTTATCCAAGAGCTTATATTCAAAGATGAAATCACTAGATAGGGTTATAAAAGCAGAAACATGGCTAACAGGATCTCCTTTCCCACCATATTTCTCAAATCAAGGAACTTCTATACCTTTTGGAATTTGTGCTCTCAATATCTCTAGGGATAATGGATTGGTTTTGATGTATTGTGAAGGTTTACTATTGTTGTTTCGATTTAGTGTTGCAACTTGTTGTTGAAGGGATTCCATGCTTTGAAAAAGTGTGTTAAGGATAGCATCATTGTGAGGGAGGATGGTTGAGGAGATATTGTATTTGAATTCATAAAGCTAGAAGGATTCCCTATGGAAATACCTAAGGAAGTGTTCACATTGCTAGTAGGTTTGATTGTTGTGGTAACTTAAGTACTGCCATATGTAGGGATGTAAGTGGGTATTGTAGGAGGAATTAAAGTTCCACCTTGGCTTTGGGTACACCCCAAAGCTTGAGTACAATTAGTCATGGTATGGATAGTGTTGTTAACATTATGCATATTGCTTGTAGGTATGGAAGTCATAGGAAATGAGTTATGCATACTATGATCCATAGGGGGTTGATTATCAACACTATTAGGAAGAGAGCTAGAAAACCGAGGATCTAGGTTGAATGGTATATCGTGTGATGACATGAATCTTAAACTATGTCTCATAATAGTATCACAAGATGACATGAGTCCTGAACTACGTCTCACAATAGTATTTCTAATAGGACACCAAGTTGAAAAGCTCATACAAGTTTTACAAACTTAGTGTGCAAACCCAAAATGGAAAAAGGCTTGAAAATCAATGCAATGACCTAGAATGAAATGTATAAATACAATTTTTAGATTATAAACAAGGTAATTTTCTGATTACACTATGTAAGAAGCTAGAAATGAAATCTTGTAAACGCAATTTTGAAATCACACAATGCACTAAATGTAACAAATTAAGCTAGATCTAATGAAATGAATGAAACAAAAAATCAGGAAACTATAACAAAGATTTGAAAGCAGCAAATAGAAGCATAGAACTAAATATTTTTGTAGACACATAAAATGTACTGATTAACATTGGACATCTGATCCTCACCACTAACATCACTTCATCCTGAATCATCCTTCGGTCTAACCATTTAATCAAATGCCTTTATTTTATTAAATTCATTAATATTCCTCTCTTAATTCAATAAATCAGTTATCTAATTAAGTCATCATTTCTCAATAATTAAATTAACCAGTCTGATCTAGTTATCCCCATTTAATTAAATCTAGAGATGATGCTAGATTATCTCCATTAAATTAAATAAATTAAAACCTTATTTAGTTTAATCTAGCATCATCTCTTTTAATTAAATAAATCAAAAGTCCTTATTTAATTAACCCTTTATCATATTCTTCTCATATTTGATTTAAATAAATCCACAAATTTAAGTCAAATAGGTCACATCATTGAATCCCTTCATTAAATTAATTAACCTTGATTAATTTAATCTCTTCTCATGTCCCATCCTCCATCTTTTGCCACTTGCACATGAAAATGGAGTTATTTGATTTATTAAATCTCTATTTTCTTCAATAAGGCATCTTTTAAGGAATATTCCTTAAATTTGAATTCAAAATCCAAGTGGACTTTGTCCTTCCAACAAGGCATTTACTCCACCTACAAAATCCTTTTTCCTTGAGCCAAGTGGCATTCAATTCACCTTCTTTCCCTCTTACATGTCATTTCAACAATTTCAAAATTCAAATATATGCATTTATTGACACATTCTCCAAAACTTGCACATCCTCCATCCATTCACATGTTGACAAGTGGCACTTTTCCATTGGATGAAATTTAGTCCCACATTGCTCTATTCTTGGCATTCTCTCAACTTGACATTCTATAAATAAGAGGCTAATCTCCTCATTTTATCATCCACCATTTGAGTAAACTTACTATGCTCAAATATTTAGCAATCTTCATCCATATTTTTGAATGTGTAGCTAGGTTATAAAGATTTTTGTCTTGAATCACTCATTACTCTTCATCAAAGTGGACCAGAATCTTCATCAAATCATCAAAGCTAGCATTGGAGTTGAGAAAGGGCCAATTTTCACATCAAATTGGTGCCAATTCCCTCAAGAGATCAAGAATTTACATTGCTTTCATAGGACTTAATCTCTTTTATTGATTTCTCATTGTATTGCTTTCATTTTTCCTATTTTGAGCATTGACAAATGGAATTATTGAGGAATCTAAATTCTAACTTGCATTGGAATCTAATTTGTGGTTTATTTGTTGTGTTCTTTCAAGTTTAGGATCTAGGTTCGCACAATTTTAAATTCTAGAAATGTAGATTAAGGACTGGTCAAGGACTCATTCACCCTATGGTGAATGGGTCCTAGATTATGGTTTTGAAACTGACTTTTACAGATTTTCAAGTATTTTCTAATGATTTTTAGATTCAAGTCTACTACAGTAAGTTTTAGGTTCAATTTTCTATAAATGCAATGTGAAATGCAAGTTGGAAATGTGACAAAATGATGAAATAAAAGACCTAGTTTGATATGCAATTTTTTTTCAATGTTGAAATGCAATTTAATATGATATAAATGATATGCAAGATGACTTTTTTCTTGTATTTTTTCATTTAAAGAATGAAAACAATGCAATCCTAAAAAACCTAGATGAGATGCAAATTTGAATGCAAACTAAACACCCTAAGTGATATCTAATTCAATGCAAATGAATGAAATATCTAATCTAAGATGAAAAGACCTCCTCAAATTAGAAAACTACAATTCTCAAAAAATGGGGTTTATCAAAAATAATATCAAGATGATGAACCCACTATTTTCCCATGTTTCATTCAATTTATGAGGGTAATAATGCATAAATAAGAACCAAAAAACAAACCTAACTAATATACTAATCAAAAGGTAGGTTTAAAGAGGGTCAAATGTTGTGTACCTGTTGCAAAAAAAACTTTTTCGGGCCTCACTGAGGACTCATTCGACCAGTGGCAAATGGGTCCCTGCTAGGGTTCTGGAAAATCAAATTATGGGTTTTTTTCTTCAATGTCTGCACTCCCAGATTCTAGGCATTCAGCTCCCGAAAGTCAGAAACAAATTTTGTAGAGGACTTTCCGTGATCTTGCAAGGAAGATGACAACTTTAATACTTTGCAACTTTTGCTCTCCACTTGATCTTCAACCTAAAACTTGCAATCCCACATAAAAGAAGAAGAAAGAAATGTTGGTTTGTTAGGGAATATGGGTTTTCCTTGGTCAAACCCCACTTTGGTAATTAAACCTTGTAATGAAATAATGCATAAAGGAAAGATGAATGAACAATGTAAAGTCACTACTCACCAATCCTCAATTGAACCTTGGATTGCAAATTTGAAACTTAGCATGAAATGACCTCAATGAGTGTAGATCTTGATCATGAATCTTGACATAAGATAATGGCTTTGAACACTTGGACTTGATCACCAATGCTACATCATCACATTAGCTCAACAACATGCATGACTTTGACATGATGATTGATATCTTGATTTTTGCAATAAACTTTAATAATCTTACCTTGAATGCCTTGAAAATGCTCTTGAATGCTCTCTTGATCATAAACTTGTTATAGTGCTTGAAGACTTGAAGTTGCTAGGTGAAAATATGTGAAATAACCTTATATTTATACATAACTTATCATTAAATCTTAAAATTCAAATATCAAAAGTCGGCATCAGATCTAGTATTTGAAATCATTAAAATACCACCAAAAAAATATTCCAAGGGGGGGTCCTAGGGTCAAGTGAGGACCCATTCACCATGTGTCAAATGGTTCCTAGCATAATTAACTAGGAAACACTTTGGGGATTGTGAAATGATATGTGAAAAGGGGGTCCTAGGACCTAGTAAGACCCATTTTCCAGGTAGTGAATGGGTCCTAGGTCACTAAACTAGGACACATACCTTGCAAAATTAAGTGTTGTGTAATATTATTTAAGAGTGTCAGGTTTTATCCCTCAAAATCTATAATTAATTTGGCTTGGGTTTGAATTAAAGGTGGGCCAATTAACCTCAATTAACCCCAATTAATTAATAAAGCCCTATATTAGTGTGTAAGTGTAAAGATACACTTTACAACACCCTAAATAAGGAACTATTAAGTCCATTTTATTAAGAGGGGTCCTAAAATTAATGTGAATGTGTAAAAAACATTACAACACTAAAACAAGACAACATTAGGCTCATTTTAGTTATTAATTATGCATTTCCAAACTAAGGAAAAAGGGATACTTTTTTCGTTACTACAACAACATAAAGATGAATGGAGATACAATTAGATGAATGTCACAACATATTCGCTTTCTTTGTATCCTTTTTCCAATGAGAATAACAAGGGTCATCCAAAGAAAACTAATAAACATAAATACCTTCCAATTTTCACATTATGGGAGATTACATCACATGCAAAAAAACACACAAAAAACATTCATAAGGTAACACACATGTGAGCCGATCTAAAGAAAATTGTATGCGTCCCAATCTTTCTCATCATAAATGGATGGAAGACAATATGCTAAATGGACTATAAGTTACAAAAAGTGTTGTGCAAGGAATAGCACATGGTTAAATGCATGGTGAGTCACTTTAATCAGGAGGATCATCATGGTTGCCCCTATTTAGATTCATCAATTTAGGAAACATAAGAGCTAATTTATTATGATCTTATTTTTGTTCTTCTTGTTTATCTTCTTCTTCATTATCCAAATGTATCACAATTTTTTGTTTATTATCATCATGATTGCAAGTAATATCATTCATATGATCCTCTCTCATTCTTTGTGTAGGTTGGAATAGGTAAGGTTCAATTTCATGGTTTTGTGAGGGTGGTGGGGTTGAGTTTGGCGATGATGAGGATGGATGGGAAGGAGGTAATTCATCATAGTTGGATTGGATTGGATGGATGGTCATTAGGTAAAGCTTCATATTTTTCCATAAGCTGACGAGTTATAGCATAACATTTTTTCATGCTCTTTTGCACTTCTATTTCTTCTCACACAAGTTTAGGCTTGTGAAGGGGTGATGGAGGTGCTCCCCAACATCAATCTCTTTTTTTCCTTTATAGGAGGAACTGAAGGGACTATGATAGTTTAGGAGACCACTATATTCTTAGCTTTTCGTATAAAGACTTTTTTTTCTTTCAGAGGCACAAATTTAGTTACACAATTATCTCTTCATCTTTTATAGGATGATAAAGTTGGAACCACAACATATATGCCTAGTGGATGAGGAAGGATACTCAATTTAGAATTAGGTTCATTCACTACTTTTGGGGTAGTAGAAACATCCATCGAAGTTGTTGTGGACTGAGGAACCTCAATCAGGATATCAATAAGGGATAAATCAAATATACACTTAGGTTTAAACTTTTGATATGATATAAATAAAAATTCCTCATGAGGCTTATTAGGTTCAATAGGTTGAGGCAAAAAAATCTAGTGAAAGTTTTCCACGAGAGGCCAAAGGTTTAAACCCAATGTGATGGATAGTGTGTATTTCTTGTTGAAATGGGAATTTTATACATTTGTGAATAATCAATGGGACCACATTTATGGAGCGTAATCATAGATAACATAACTTCACATGAAATTGGTTCAACATTAGAACTATGGTAAATGAAACATTCAATTGTTTAGGTCCAAATTTTACTAATAGAGCTATCAAAATTATCATAGGGAAAACAAAACCATCATGAGTTTTTAACCATGCTTTCAATTTTTCATAATTATCTTTGTAAATTTCACATACAAATAATAATTCTTTAGTGATCACATTCTCTATACACATGGGATCATTGAGTATCCCCCTTGTGGGTTTATCATTTATTCAATTGGCAATATAAAGAGGACCATTAGGTGTATTTATGGATGCATCAACATATATAAAAGCAATGTTAGGAAACAAAGTGGTTCAACCCTTACGAGGTTGAACTTCTATAATGTTTACAATATTGGATAAATCATTATCATTCTTCATTATCACTATATTGCACAAATTTTGATGAATGAATTAGCAATGGAATTGTAAATATTTGCAAGTTTTGATTAGGTGGGGAAACTAATTTATTTCCTTTGTCATTAATGTCAGCCAACTATATTTGATTAGAGTTTGAGGTCTTTCACTTGGTGCTTAATAAAATTACATCTTTTTTCTATCATGTCAGGGTGTACGATGATATTAACAAAATGCTTTTGCATTAAATTTTGGAAATGAATGTTTATTTGTGCTAACAGGCCTAATCAAAGGGAGCTAAATCATATTCTTTTTTAATTATTGCAACATTATCACATTGAGAGAATCAAGAAACTATGAAAAATTCCTATCTCTTGACCCAAATTGATATGGATTTGTATTTGTAACAACGTGTGTGTCAATGTTATTAGTAGTTTGTGGAGTGTTTATCTTAATAATTTTTTTGTTTTGATTTTTAAATGGTTGGTAATTATGGGGCATGGCTTTGGATTGACTAGTGGGATCCAATGAAGGTGTACTTTCATATTGACTAACTAATATCTAATAATCATGAAGAGGTGTACACAAGTGTGTAACAGATGGATATTTCATCAATAATATCTTATCTCAAATAGTAGGCATTCTTTGAATTTTAGGGTCTAGAATACTATAGGGGATTTGTGAGTGAAGCAATTAGTATCATCCTACAAAGTCTATTATCTTTTCTTTTGGTCCTTGTTTACAATGAACTAAATCAATTAACATCACTTGAGGACCAATATTTGCCTAAAAATGTTGAAGGAACACACTAATGAGTTGTGTGAATGATGTAATTGAGTATTTTGGAAAGAATAGGTTATTGTTGAGGAAAATTTGAGCTTAATGAGGAAGAAAATCACCCACCTTGAGAACTCGATGGTCAAGTTTCTTTCCATAACCAAGGAACTTATGGAGTGATCCACAACCTCAATGGATATTTTGTAGGAGGATTATATTAGGAGGAAGAGAAAGCTAGAAGAGAAGAGATACAAGGGAAAAAATAAGCTAAAAAAAATCTAAGAAGAGAATAAAATTGACAAGGAAAAATAGTTGGGCATGTGGAACAAGAGGCTAACCCAGTTTGTAGATTACTGGAATAATCAATTATGAGCCTACACAAAATGAAGACCTCATAGTTATTTGTTGTTTTTTTGGCTCTTTTTTTGTTGTCTTACTTTTTTGATGTTTTTATTATTGTGTTGGTGCAACTAGTGAGTTTTTTTATTGAGCTTCTTTGTTTAAAATTTTTTAAAACTTATGGGTGTGGTACCTATTCCCACCTTATCTAATAAAGAAAGGGATTCATATTAATGTGACATTGTTCTGTTGAAAAAGGTAGGATGCCAAGGAGGTATATTTGAATAGAATTATTAACACTCTCTAGCTTTAAACAAAGTTACCTATGAGCATATTTCTTCTAAAATACTTACAACCTAAGGGTTGAGGCACGAATAGTGGATTAAATTTTTTGTGATGTAATTTAGTTTAATTACTCTATTATGTTAAATAACTTGAATTGTGGTTCCACATATGAAATAATTTATGCCAATGAGAGACTAGTCCAATAACTAGACAATTAAGAAGCTTGTTGTTTAAGATAAAATAATTGAGTGCAGAAGATAAATCCACTAGGTAATTTATAAGATTAATAAGTAAACCATAATTTAATATTAATTTCTATTTAGAGTGATTTTATCCTAAAGAATAATTGGAATAGGCCCTTAATTTTAAAAAATATTTTGAATTTGAATATACTACAGATCCTCAAAGAGACAAGTATGCAATAAACTAGTTGAAGGGGAATCTAGCCTTATGGTGGGATTTGTTAGAGAATTCCAAGATCAAACAGAGAATGAAAAAAATTCCAAAAGAAAAAAATATGTACAATATTATGTCTATCAAATATGAAATGAAGAATGTATGATACAATGATCAAGCCTTGCATATATAGGCAAGGATGAGGAGGTAGGAAGGTACGACTAAGCTACTAAATACCCATCCATAGGTGGAACACTTCTGAGCTCACTTGACAAGTTTTTCAATAAGTGTAAATAGGTGTCTCAAGTCATGAGGATACATGTCTCAATGCTATGAAGTGAGACAAAAGAAAAAAAAACTAACTTAAACTAGGTGTGAATAGGTCAATCCTAGAAAGGTGATATCCTATCTAGTTGGATAAAGATACTATTTAAACTAAAACCCCCCCTTAAGTTCAACTTAGGGAGTAATGTATGCAATGATGATGAGTTTTTTGCAAGTATGATGGTGTTGTCATTGATGTCAAGAAAAATTCTACCAACTAGTGTTGTCATTGATGTCAACTATGGGATGAAGATGTTGAGGATATTGAGAAAAATGTGGAAAAGAGGAAAATAGGTTATGCATGTGTAGTTGAGACCTTGAGGAGGTGTTGTGAGTACATGGAGCTATTCTTTTGTTGAAAATTTTGAAGGTGAGTTGGAATGTAGTGATGAGATGAGATGATGTCTCTGGTACTTGGTTTCCAAGTTCTTTTAAGAAAATTTAATAAACAAAGTAAACTATGTTGTGCAAGTGTTCACAATATGCTCTGGTATTATGCTCTGTATTTTTTCTGTGTTGATGATATGCATGTGCAGATCTTACAAGTTATTCAAAGTTGTCATATATTGCTATATTTATATTTTGAGTTTCTAGATCATTGTATAGTGTGAGATATTTTCACCACTGTGTGAACCAGTTGTTCAGTGATGTTTTATGTGGCCTAGGAGAAATGTATTTGCTCTATATTTCTTTGATGTCTGTATTTAGGTTGTGTACATTTGGGAAGTTGATTATAATGCTTTTATCTTTCTATATTCAAGTTTTTAATTGATTTGGTATAGTACATAGTGAGTTTCATTTATCAGTATGCAAATAAGGGTTACCAATTGTTCTGAGTTGAAGTATTTGTTGATGCAAGCTTGGATGAAGTGTTTGATGAATCTTAAGTATTTCATGGATTATTCTATATTGAGTTCAAGTGAATTATGTTGTCTGGAACTTTTGGCTTTTCAGATTGGTTTAATGAAGCATTTACTTAATGTTTATTGTGTTTTGCACAGGTGTTGGTCGACCTTGTGTTTAACACTACATATGAGGCTTGTGGAATCATGTTGAAGTGTGTTGGGATCTATTTGGGTCCTAATTAAGGATTTATTTAGGTCTACTTTCATTCTTATCCACCATGGGAATGTTTAGATGCAGACCTATTTTGAATTTGTATGTGTAACAACTAGTGGCAAACATTGGAGAAATTTTTTAAGGTAGAGCTTGATATAAATATGTATGGTATCGATGCAAGTGAAGATATGAAATAGTAAGAAGTCAGAGTGATGTGAATTTGAGCAGACCAATGAGAACTTCATGTTAGGGTTCCTAAAGGCAGTGAGCAAAAGGCATCAGAAATATTTCATGTGAGATTGTGAAAGTGTGCGAGCAATTTTTGTGGACTCCTTATTGCATTGAGAAGTGTTCTCTATGTAAAATTCTTCTTATATCTTCTTTTATTCTTTATGTGGCAATGAGCCTTGTTTGTGAGCCTTTTGGACATGTGTCTTATTCTAACAATGCGCCCTCTTATACAAATTTTACTATTACTTATATTGTGAGCTAATCCTCACCGTGATTTTTCCCTCAGAGTTTTCCACGTAAATCTAGTGTTCTCTTGTGTATGGTGTTGTGATTTCGATTTCTAAATTATCCACATTTCATGTTTAATCAAACTAACATAATAAGGGTTTAATGAATGCTTATGGATTTGATTACTGTTGAGGGTTTTGAAGGTTTAATTTGCTACAACTGATTCACCCCTCTCTCTCTCAGTTGTCTTGTTCATTTCAACAATTGGTATCAGAGCAAGGTTCTTTGAAGAAGAGCTTAACCACTTGAGGTAGATCTAGGATGGAAAACAAGATTGCTTTGGAATATCCTATATTCGATGGCTCATATTATACATTCTAGAAGACAAATATGGAAGGATACTTGTCTACTTATGGATATGAGATTGAGAAGGCTTATCAAAATAATTATACTCCACCTCTGAATGGCCCAAGTACAAGTGTAGAAATCAAGACGCATGAGATCAATGCTAGGGAAAGATTTATTAATGTGAATAGTCTTTCAAATATTGAATTAGTTAAAGGTATCAGCTTGAAGACTACTAAAGAAGTTTGGGATAAGTTAGAAATCTTTTATGAAGGAGATATGAAGGTCAAACAAGCAAAGTTGTAGAAATTGAAGGCATAGTTTGAAATGATGCATATGTATGAAGATGAAATAGTTAAAGGATACATATAGAGAGTTGATGAGTTGGTAAGTAATATGAGAGGTCTTGGTGCAACAGTTAAAGAATCTAAAGTGGTGAAGAAAGTTAGCATATCTCTTTTGGATTGTTATAGTGAAAAGGTATCAACTATTGAGGAAACTATTGATTTTGACAATTATTCCAAAGATCAGTTGATTGATACCCTGATTGCATTTGAAAAGCATATACCAAAGTACCTTCAACCTTATCCTTCATCTCTGGAATAATTTCCTTCACACAATTTTTAGGGTTAGTAGAACCATATTCTTCTTTTATAGTTAAAAAAAACATTCATTATCATCAAAATCTCCATAATCAGATTCATCATAAAAAATGCTAGCATCTTCTTTCACATATAGTAAGCTTTCTTAATCATCTTTCCTTTATTTTCCTTTTTCTTATTGTTTAGAGCTCTTTTTGGACATCTAGAAGCATAATGACCTATCTCACCATAGCTAAAACATTTGAAAAGTAATTTAACTTTGTACTTACCGGTTCCCTTTTTCTTCTTCATCTCAAAGTTAGCTTCCAAATCATCAAGATCTTCTTCACCTGAATCTTCAACCTTCTATGATTTACCAATTTGAAAAAAAACAAGAAATGGATTTAAGGGAAAGGAACAATCTGCTACTAGACTATTGGAATTAGTGAATACAGATCTTTGTGGTACTACAAGGGTGAGAAGTCTACAAGGTGATAGGTAATTTATGCTTTTGATTGATGTTTATTATAGAATGACATGGGTTACTTTTCTCAAAGAGAAATATGATGCATTAGATAAATTCAAGGAATTTAAAGCTATGGTTTAGAATGAAATATATTTGAAAATAAAATTCTTGAGGTCTTATAGAGGTGGTGAATTCACCTCTAATGAGTTTAACATGTTTTTGTGAAGTTCATGGAATAAAGAGGCATTTGTCTAGCCATAAAACTCCTCAACATGATGGAGTTGTTGAAAGAAAAAAAATATTAAAGAAGCATGCAAGGATGAGCATTGGATGAAGGAAATGGAAAAATAAATTATGTAGATAAAGAAAAATAAGACTTGGGTATTGGTCCCTAGACTGGCAAAGAAAAACAAAATTGGAACTAAATGGGTATTCTGGAACAAGCTAAATGACAATGGAGAAGTAATAAGAAATAGGGCAAGACTTGTGTGTAAGGGTTACTCATAAGTAGAAGGTATAATTTTGAGGATAATTTTTCTCTTGTGGCTAAGATGGAAGCTATCAAAATGATTTTGGCTTTTGCAGCACATAAATATTTTAAGGTTTACCAGATGGATGTGAAGTCTTCTTTTCTGAATGGAGAATTGGAAGAAAAGGCTTACATGGAACAACTAAAAGGATTTCAGTTGTCAAATCAACCAAATATGGTATGTAAGTTGAAAAAGGAACTATATATGGTTTGAAGTAAGCTCCCATAGCTTGGTATGTAATATTGGGCAAGTATTTGATACATCAAGGACTTGTAAGGGCACTGCGGATAGTAATCTTTACTTTAAATTTGAGGAAGATAAAATTTTGATAGTAGTTGTCTATGTGGATGATATTATCTTTGGTGGAAATGAGGCTATGTGTAAGAAGTTTGCAGAAGGAATGCAAAAAGAGTTTGAGATGTCAATGTTTGGGGAGATGAATTTCTTTCTTGGGCTACAAATCAATCAAACAGATAAAGGGATTTTCATTTCATAGTCTAAGTATGTCAGAGAGATGTTGAAGAAGTTTGGAATGGATGACTCCAAACCGATGTGTAATCCTATGGTGATTAGTTGTAAATTGAGCAAAGATGATGATTCACTCAAGGTTGATCAGAGCAAGTATAGATCTATGATTGGTGGACTATTTTATTTGAGTGCTACTAGATCAGATATCATGCATGCAATTTGTCTTGTTGCTAGATTTCAAGACAATCCTAAAGAAACACATGTTGCAACAGTGAAGTGAATATTCAAATATTTAAGAATCACACCAAATTATGGCTTGTGGTATCCTAAGGATATTGATTTCACATTAAGTGCTTATCCAGATGCAAATTGGACTAGTTGTGTTGATGACAAGAAAAGTACAAGTGGTGGTGCATTCTTTCTTGGATGTAGATTAGTGTCGTGGATGAGTAAGAAATAGGATTCAATTTCTTTATCCACTACAAAGGCTAAGTATATTGTTACAGCATCATACTATACATAGGTA
>VDFB02096547.1:0-23022 GCA_007258455.2 Sequoia sempervirens | reverse complement strand
AGCCAAATTTGAGAAGTTAAATCTCATTAGCCTGACCATAAATGTTTAGGCAAGATCTTGCTTACATGCTTTGTCTTTTTTCTTTTTTTTTTTTCCAACTTACACATCATTTCAAGAATACTTATTTATAATTACAGCTTGCTTCTCATTATGTAGTTCCCTTCATCAACTGGTCAGTATGAGGTTTCTTTTACTTCATCAAAGGATAATACGATCTAAAATTGACTTAAATAATATTAAATTCAAGAACTTTTAGACTAAAAGATACGAATATTAGCTACTGTCCTTTTGAATCTGACAACAAATACTTTGATAGAAAGTAATTTAAACTAGAATGGGTTCTACAAGAAGAATACAAGTAGGAATTCATTTCCATCAGGGAATACTGGAATGTAACATGGGACTTCTTTTGAAAAAGTGCAACCATTATGTGTTATTTTAATGTACACATGGCTGCTTTATTTTGTTATCTTTGCAAAAATATGTTTTAATTTGTGAGTGCACATTTGGATTTGTATGTAAAATTTCGATATCAGATTTGGAATCACTAAATTTAGGCTTACATGATTAATTTCAAAATTGACTTAAGAATTTTGTAACTTTTATTTAAGAAATCAAGACTTGCATTTAGAGATTTGAAATTTGTCTTTTTGAGATTTTTCAAGCCTGAAAATTTTGAGTTTTTTAAAGCTTGGAAACAATTTTGTGTCAATCGCTTTGAAGTATGCAAAATTACTAGATAACAGTAGGATTGGGTCTGTTATACAGATACAGACAAACCTGCATAATGCTTTTGATTTTTTATTTTATTTTGTCCAATCTACTTTCCTCATTGTATTAATTTGATTCTTTAAGGGTAACATGATTAATTTAGGCTTACATGATTAATTTCAAAATTGATTTAAGAGTTTTGTAACTTTTATTTAAGAAATCAAGACTTGCATTTAGAGATTTGAAATTTGTCTTTTTCAGATTTTTCAAGCCTGAAAATTTTGAGTTTTTTCAAGCTTGGAAACAATTTTGTGTCAATCGCTTTGAAGTATGCAAAATTACTAGATAACAGTAGGATTGGGTCTGTTATACAGACACAGACAAACCTGCATAATGCTTTTGATTTTTTTTTTTTAATTTTTTAATTTTGTCCAATCTACTTTCCTCATTGTATTAATTTGATTCTTTAAGGGTAACACCATTAAAGCATTGCATAATCTTTTTGGCCAGGTTTGAAAACTTGTACTTTGAGTTACTATCTTTGGTCCTAATGCCACCTCTTTTTGTTATATATTCATAGGATAAATTTCGTTTGACTTTTCATATGTCTCAAATTATAATTTAAGCTTGCTTTATGATAATACTGTGACTGATCTTTCTATTTTGTGTGCTAACAGGACTGTGATTCGCGGAAGAAACATCAAGCTAGTTGTGATTGTTGTACAATCAACTCAAAGTGGTAAGGTTACATAACGTAAAAAGACAAAATCTGAAATCATTAAAATTTCTCTTAATAATATAAGAGGGCCAAAAATTGTCAGCAGTTTTAAGAAGATAGCCAACTTTATAATTTTTTAGGTAAAGTGTGCATTTGTTTCAGTAAGTCAACTCTATGATTCTTGTTAGAAGACATCTCTTGTTTTGAGAAAGTATTAATTATGTGACTTACAACATTATTGTGTACATGTGCTACTTTTTATATGTAAGAGTTGGTATAGAATACTCTAATACCATGTAATTTGACTATGGAGATAACTGCCCAAGATCAAGGAGCTTCAATAAAAACACAAGAGAGATCCACCCAAAATGAAAGAATAATTCTATTCTATCTAAGGATGCAAATATACACAATAAGATTTAATTCAAGATTACAATGAGGAACACTTGTAAATAAAGGCAAGTGTGAAACATAGGATGATACAAGATTATGACATGTGTCTTAATCTTATGGCTTGAGACACAAAAAGAAAATACCTTAAGTAAACTTAAGTAACTAGGCTTGAAAATGACCTAAAAGGGAAAGCAGTTAGGTAATATATTTTGTTCACCAACATCTTCCCTTAAGTGCAACTTAGGAAGAATGAGAAAACATGCAAAGATGCAAATATAGGTCTTGGCTACAAGACTTGATGAGGCACCCATGTAGAAATATGATGCCCCTCAAAATATGAGAAGGGGAACACCTGTAGGACAAAACTCTCCCCAAGAGAATGAAAAGAGAAGGTCTAGGTGACCTCCCCCTCGAAAAAGTGAGAAGGATAAAATCCCATGTGAGGAAAAACTCTCCCATAAAAGAGAGAAGAGAGACCATGTAGCCCCTTGTCAAGTAGCCTCCTGTGCAAATGGTAGATGCTTGACATTGGATGCTAAAGATGGTCTAGGTTCATCGAACAACAAACAAGATCAAATGTATATGTAGAAGGTCTTCCCATTCCTGAAAGGAATATGAGGGAAGAAAACTCATAATATGTCTTTGGAAGTTGTTCAGGTGTTGCTATGTTTGTGCTGAGATATGCCACAACCAAATCAGGAGTCCCTAGTGTTGTGTTATGGAGACCAATCAGACTCGAATGCTCAAAAAAATATTTACCATTACTTTTTTATTAAATAATTGCTGCTTTATTGCACTCTTGTATGAATGGTTAAAATAATTAGTAACCGCCCAAAAAGAAAGTAGTTATTGGTTGCAGGAGTTGCTACATGCATGGTTCCACACATTTTTGGGGTTATTTATGGTTGTTGGGCGTGAGAAATGAATCTAGAAAGTCGTAGAGTAGTGGCTGGAAAAACGCAGGAAGTGCTGTGGGTACACGCAGCAAAGACTGTGTAAAAATCAATAGTGGAAAAACGTTGTTGCAAGTTATTGCATGTCTTTGCATGCTATTGTAAAGTTTAATTGTTGGGAGATTAATATAATTTGGATCCTTTGTTGGTGGATGTAGCTCGGATTTGGGTGAACCACGTTAAATCTTGGTGTTCTTCTTTTGCTGTTCATAATTTATGGGTTTTATAAATCTGTTGTGTTTTCATTATTTTTCTGCATTTAATTGATAAGTTGTTGCCTCCAATCCCTAACAAGTGGTATCAGAGTGGGTTGTGTTCAGTTATCCTCTGCAGGAAGGTCTCACGGTTGAGTGGGAGTAATGGCGGACGAGGGTAAATTGAAGGTAAATAAATTTAATGGGTATAATTATCAATTATGGAAGATGCAGATGGAAGACTATCTTTATCAAAAGGATTTATGGTAGCCATTGGAAGGAAAAGCCAAGAAACCGTCAACTATGTGTGATGAGGATTGGAATATTCTAGACAGAAAGACACTTGACAGTATTTGTTTATGCCTGGCACAATCGGTGGCATTTAATATTTCAACAGTGAAGACAACTAAAGAGTTGATGCAAATCCTAGTGGAGTTATATGAAAAGCCTTCAACTTCGAATAAGGTATTTCTTATGAAGCGTTTATTTAATATGAAAATGGTAGAAGGTGGGTCAGTTGCTAATCATTTAAATGAATTTAACATAGTTACCAGTCAATTGACTTCTGTAAATGTTAATTTCGATGAGGAAGTTAGGGCTCTTTTGATTACGTATTCTAACTTGGCAGAAAGTTGGAATGGCTTAGTAATGAAACAATAGTAATTCTATATTTACGGTTCAAATACACTTTCGTTGATGATGTTATTTGGTGTTATTTTGGTTGAAAGGAAATTAAATGGAAAAACTTAGATGGAACAACGGTCAGAGGACTGAGTGTTTTGAATCTTAGAAAAGGAGAGACAAAGGAGAGGAGAGGAAGATTACGGAGGTTGTAGAAGTCAAGGAAAATCAAAGGACAAGGGTCCCAATCAGGAGACAAGAAGAAGAAGGATTGCTAGTATTGTGGGAAGCTGGGTCATTTAAATAAAGATTGTTGGTCTCAGAAGAATAAAAAAGGAGACTAAAAGGAAGGCAATAAAGAGGCAAATGTGGTAAGTAATAAATCTAATGAGGATGCTTTGATTCTTTCCCTTGATAATGCTGATTATTTTTGGGTGTTAGATTCAGGGGCTTTATTTCATGCTACGCCCCATAGAAGTTATATTCTTGATTATGTCCAAGGGGATTTTAGACTGGTTTATTTGGGATATAATAAACCCTGTCAAATTGTTGGAAAGGGAAGAATCAAGATTAAGTTGCAGAATGGGAATCATTGGCTACTACAAGAGGTAAGGCATGTTCCAAAGTTAAGCAAAAATTTAATTTCAGCAGGGCAACTAAATGATGAAGGTTGTGTTGTTACATTTAGTGATAAAAATTTGAAGGTTACAAAATGTGCCTTAGTGGTAGCAAAAGGTGTGAAAGTAGGCACCTTATATCTTTGTACAGGTCATACTGTTCCTTCTACTTTAGTTGTTGTAAAGAAAAGTCAATGTTTAGGAACAGTTGTTGCAGTTCAGTAGGCAAAAAATCAAATAGTTGCTGTGGGTTCAGAAACAACACTGTGGCATAATAGACTTGGGCATATGAGTGCAAAATGTATGAAAGCACTTCATTCAAAGAATGTTTTACTAGGTCTAAAATGTGTTAATATGAATTTCGGTGAAAGTTGTGTGTATGGCAAACAAAAGAGAGTTTTCTCAAGGATGGGAAGCAAAAGAAAGATGAGAAATTGGAGCTTGTGCATATGGATGTATAAGGACCAGCTTAGGTATCTTCTCTCGATGGCTCTCAATATTATGTCACTTTTATTGATGATGCAACAAGGAAGGTTTGGATTTATTTCCTTAGAAATCGATGTATTTCAGAAACTTTAAAAAATAGAAGCTTGGTGAGATGATAGGACATAAAAAGTTAAAGATGTCTTAAGATCTAGTGATAGTAAAAGGTGGTGATGTACATATTAAAGGAATTTAGCAGAGATTATTACCATCTAATGGAAAAAGGTATTATTGAAGCCAAAAACGGTTCCAAGGACTCCACAAGAAAATGGAGTGGCTGAGTGCATGAATAGAACAATAATGGAGCGTGCACAGACTATGAGATTGCATGTTGGGCTGCCTTTATACATGTGGGTAGAGGCTGTAAACATTGCTGTTTATTTAATTAATAGAGGTCCTTCTAATCCATTGGGTTGTGGTATTTCAAAGGAAGCATGGACAAGTAAGAAGGTGAGTTATTTTTTTCTCAAAACCTTCGATTGTGAAGCATTTGCACATGTAGATTCTGAAAATAGAACCAAGCTTGATGCAAAATCAAAGAAGTGTATATTTGTCGGATATGGCATTGATGAATTTGGTTATAGGCTTTGGGATTTTGAAAATAAAAAAAATGTGAGAAGCAGGGATGGCATATTCAATGAGAAAGTGTTGTACAAAGATTAGTTGCAGCAGCATGAGAAGAAAGAAAATGATTATGTAGTGTTGGATCACTCTAAACAACGATGTTCCGGTGGTTCCTCGTGCTTCGCAACAACAACAACAGCAAATACCACAAACTCCAGTGAATGTTAGACGATTTTCAAGGATAAGTAGACCTTTGGAAAGATTTTCTCCCTCTTTGTATTTTATTTTATTGACTAATGCTAGTGAACCAAAATGCTATGATGAAGCTATGCAAGTGGATGCCAAGGTTTCATGGGAGCATGGAATGGAAGAAGAAATGGACTCTTTGCTGAAAAATCAGACTTGAGAATTATGCAAGTTGCCTGCAGGTAAAAAGGCTTTACCAAACAGATGGGTTTATAGGCTGAAAGAGGAAGATAGAGGTAAGAAAAGATAATGGATTTAAAGCTAGGTTAGTTGTAAAAGGATTTGCACAGAAAAAAGACATTGATTTTGATGAAATCTTTTCTCTGGTTGTTAAAATGACTTCTATTTGTATTGTTTTAAGTATTGTGGCTATTGAAGATTTGCATTTAGAACAGCTTGATGTTAAAACCGCTTTTCTTCATGTTGATTTGGAAGAGGAAATATATATGGAACAACCACAAGGATTTGAGGTCAAAGGTAAGGAGAAACTAGTGTGCAGATTGAAGAAAAGTTTATATGGCTTGAAGCAAGCACCTCGGCAATGGTATATTAAATTTGATAGTTTTATGGCTGAGCATGGCTACAACCGGTGTAATTCACTTTAAGAGCATGGTATATTAAATTTGATAGTTTTACTTTAAGAGGTTAGATGATGATAGCTACATTATTTTATGTTTATATGTTGATGATATGCTTGTAACAGGGTCTAATATGGATCACATAAGGGAGTTAAAACAACAGTTAGCAAATTCATTTGCTATGAAGGGTTTGGGGGTAGCAAAACAAATCCTTGGTATGAAGATTACTAGAGATAGGAAAAACAAAAAAATGTTTTTAACTTAGGCTGATTATGTTGAAAAGGTGTTGTAGAGGTTTCACATGGTAAATGCAAAAGCTGTCAGTACACCTTTGCCTAGTCATTTCAAATTGACTAAGGATATGTGTCCAAAGACATAAGAGGAGGATAAAATGTCCAAGGTACCATATGCTTCAACTGTAGGCAGTTTAATGTATGCCATGTTAGTGTTTGTAGCATTGGGAGATATTTTCCTAATTAAAAATTAAATAAATGTTTTCCAAGGCAGGTCGGCCTTGAGTTACAAATGATATTTTATTTTCTATTCCTCTCTAAGAGGTCGACCTAGATAAGAAAGTCACCTAGACTTGTATATAAGCAAAGTGAAGATCATTCATTTGATAATCAATTCATTTCTCATTCCAATTCGCACTTTCAAGAAGAAGTTCGTACTAGCAGCAACAAATCATCATTTTTATAGCAGCAGATCGATCTCAAGGAGAGTCATATTCATTTGTATCTTTGCACCAAGGAGAGGTGCTATTATTCATTGTATTAATTTGGCCTTGTGTAAGGCCCGACTTGTAAGCATATTTTTGCACTTATATTCTAATATATGAGATATATATTTTGCTAGGTTTTTCTCCCTCGAGTAGGAGGGTTTTCCCAGTGTAAACTATTGTGTTCATTATCTATGTGTTGCATTTTTCTGCTTATTACATTTCTGATCATAAAACTAACATGGTATCAGAGCCAAGTTTAGAAAAGATTTGATCAGATTTGTTTAAGCATAATCTCGGAATTGGATCCATAATCTGGCTGATCGGATGGAGACAAAAACCTTTGCTGGATTGTCCTCCATGTGAGATGAAATCCTCATTTGGAGATTGTGATTCTCATTCTTCATTTGGAGTTCTTGCCTCTGTTCACCCATTCCACTCATTTAGTCATCTCCACATTCACGCCCGCAGATCATACAAAAGTTCGATAGTGACTTTGATGTGAAGGCCATTTCTAGTGAGTTGTGCAACTTTATCTCTGAAGAATCATCATTGTCAACATCTGAGGACTTCGTATAACCTCTGAGCTACAGGTCTTACACATCACGAAGACGCCTTACAGAGAAGACTAGGATCACCATTCACGAGAGAGCACTTATCGAAGGCATCAAATTGAGTTTAGTATATTTGGCTCTGGCCACGAGCCTACATTGCCCACACCTCAACCTGGAGCACAAACGAGCACACGAGAATTCGTGGGAGAGAGATTGGGGAATAATGCGTGAAGCCACAGGCATATACAACACGGAGACGCGATTGGGCCGAGCAATATTACACGCATGGGAAAATCACGAGCTATCATTGTCGGGAAAGCTTAAGGGACATTAGAGTCCTTGCTGGCTTCAGACTTCATTAGACGATATCTTCCCGACCGTTCAAGTATATTAAGAGGGACATGGGAGGAGTCAAGGGTCACTTGCATGACAGTGGTCATATACAACCTTCACAATTGATTTGAGCAGGTTGCATTCATTGACAGGGCAGAGCGGGACAAACATTCATACAATTTTTGAGTCGTTGGCCACTCTGGGAATTTTACACCGTCTGGAGATTGGACATAATATCCCACTGTTGGGAAACACATGAAATCCAAGAATTCCCCAGATCAGTCTACCAAGTGATTTAGTGAGTTTATTGTTTTATCTGATAAAGCCTGGAGTTTGTAATTGTTGCTCTTGGAGATCATTGTATGAAGACTTATTCTAATTTGAGCGCATTTAGTGTGATATTCAGATTATTAGAATTTTTGTTTTAAGCCTTTTTGTGTCTGTGTGTTTTGTGGTTAATTACCGTGCGGGTGTGTTAAGTGCCTTCAATACTAGGTCATATGGGAAGTATCTTCTTTCATTTCTGGGCGCACATATATCTCTAGAATATTCAGTAGGTTTGACATCATCTATGTAAGACAATATTTGGAGAAGTATTATTGAAAGCGACAGATCTGAAGGAGACATGCCCTAGGCTGAGCATTCTATTCGACGTAGAAATTAAAGGAACAAGTTGATACATCCTAGAAGCAGAGTAACTAAAGGGAAGTCTCTATATATCTGTCATGTCAGTATAGAGGTCATCATGCTTCCAAGTGTTGTGCTTAAATGAATGCGCTACGAATTGATGATGATTGAGATCGAGCTGTAAAATGGCTGCAACAAAATCAATAAAGAGATAAGTATTTTATGTTTGTACCCTTGAATAATGATCATGAATTTTATGTAGTTAATAATAATTCATGCAATAACATTGGGAATAGTGAATCATGTATGCTTCTAGCATTGGTCTATATATTTCTCTTCGAGGTAGTTTGATTCTATGAACTATTATTAATCTCTCTATAATGTAGGATGGAGAGAGATTGCATAAATAATTCTAAGGGAGGAAGAGCTTGAGGCATCCTGTGAGGAAGTCATGCCGATTGGAGAAATGAACAAACATGGAGACATAGCTTGTAGCCTTGGGACTGAGTTGGTGGCGCATAACTTTCATGATTCTTCATTGAAGACATCTCTTGAGGGCACAAGGTTGGGTTAGCCTTGGATGGAGAGTTTGCATCAACAAGAAGTTTGAGAAAGATGAAGACACTAAACAACGAAGAACCCATACAGATTGCGATCAGTTCCTTCGAAGAGGAGGAAATGTCATTCAGAGGGAGTTATATTCCGAGAATTCAAGACACGAGTTGAGAGCATGTCTGAGAAAAGGATTAAGGTTCTGAGATCAGTCGATGGAGGGGAGTTCACTTCCAGAGGATTTCTTTGTAATATTTGAGGCAGGGATCAAGAGGGAGTTCTGTGACTCACTGAGAAGAAGTGAAGGTGTCAACCAAGTAGGTTGCAGTGTTTGGAAGACCTCTTCAGTTGCAGAGAACAAAATTGCACAAGACAATCAATCTGGATTTAACATTGGTAGCTCCGCAAACCTATTTAGAATAGGGTGATTTGGGATGAGATCGAGAAGGACAGTCCTGAACTCTCGCAAGTCAGTAGTGCCGGAGGTGTGCGTTGGAAACCGTTCCTCTATGACAAGTGTTGCAGGCAATCTTGGACGAGGAGGTCAGAAGGTTGATGCAAGTACTTGGAGCTTTAGAGGGAGTCACATCATCATGAAGATTTGTTGTAATGTATATTTCTCTGAGACGGAGAAATATGAGGTGAAAGCCCTTGTAGTGTATATTTCTCTGAGATGGAGAAATATGAGGCGAAAGCCCTTGTAGCGAAGATAGAGAAATATGAGGTGCGAGCCCTTGTTCATCTCTGAGACTGAGATGAGACGTCATGTTGAGAGACTCCATGATGACATCACGTTGAGAGACTCCGTGATGAATCCTTTGTACTTGTGTTTTTCCACACATGGGAGTAGCCATGGTGGACGTCATGTTGAGAGATTCCATGATGACATCACATTGAGAGACTTTGTGATGGACACTTGTACGTGTGTTTCTTTCCACACATGGGAGTAGCCATGGTGGATGTCATGTCGAGAGACTCCATGACGACATCACGTTGAGAGACTCTGTGATGAACTTTTTTTTAATGGGTGTAGCCATTGTGGGTGTCATGTTGAGAGACTCCATGACAAAGATATCTGGAAAATACCTCCCTAGCTAAGAGGGAGTGTAGTTTTTGTAGCATTGGGAGATATTTTCCTAATTAAAAATTAAATAAATGTTTTCTAAGGCAAGTCGGCCTTGAGTTACAAATGATATTTTATTTTCTATTCCTCTCTAAGAGGCCGACCTAGATAAGAAAGTCACTTAGACCTAGATAAGAAAGTCACGTAGACTTGTATATAAGCAAAGTGAAGATCATTCATTTGATGATCAATTCATTTCTCATTCCAATTCGCACTTTCAAGAAGAAGTTTATACTAGCAGCAACAGATCATCATTTTATAGCAGCAGATCGATCTCAAGGAGAGTCATATTCATTTGTATCTTTGCACCAATGTAACGACCCGATCCTTCGGTAAAATAAAAATTTCCTTAATTTACATCCTACAAGTATGTAAACATGTTAACATGACATTGTAATAAAATTTTTCCTTTTCTTTATTGATAAAACATGAACCAGTTGCCATATCAATTTACAATAAAGATTCCATTTCAATATAATAACTTCACAAGTACATGAAACAAGAATACATACCTCACTAACATAGCTCCAATGAGCTTTAGAACAAATAGTAGTAAGAAGGTCCAAAATTCTTTTCCTTTCAAATCTTGGTACATCGGCCGCCTGCTGTGGAGGAGAAACATCACTTGAGCGCTTTTCCGCTAACCACGAACTTATAATGCGGTCCCCCGCACATCCATTATTCAATAGATGGCCCTCCCTTCGTCGAAGAGATTGGTAGGGTATCCTTTAATGATTACCAACTGAGCATAGTGCTGTGTCCTATACAACTAATACCTTGCTATTTCACAATCTCAAACTAGTACAAGGATCATAATGAACTGACAGTGTAAACATCTCCCGATCTAAGAGGATGTAGGTACATTACACTACTTTGATCAAAGAGTTTTAGTTCAGTAAACGATTGAGAGAGTCATCTATCATATACACTACTCAGGGCCGATTTGACTTAAGGCTATCTTACACTACGCGTAGGTTATGTCCTTCATTAGGTAATCAGTCACCCTAGACTTCCTACAACATTCTAACTGCTAGAAATGAAACAGCATAACAAGTAATTCACCTATTACTCCTATACTGGAAATCTTTATCCTAGGAGTAACCCGGGCTTACCTTAGTTAACCTAATAACTTAAGCCGATAGAATTTACTTGACTCCTGTCCTCATTTTTGTTCTAGTATATAGTTACTATTGCAACAATACTCTCCTTATATGGAGATCATACAATTAATGCAGATTACAACTAGAATGCAACATTTCATTTCCTATGTATCGACAGCAAACATAAAACATCCCATGCTCAACATAGCTAATATAATTAAATACTTATGTTATACTTTATATAATGTTGCTGAATTCCTCTGTCAAGTTCATTCTCCTATTGTGGAGTATTTAAAAACACCTTATAAAAGCGGCTTTAATACTTCAATTCTCTTTTCTGAAAGCAATCAGGCTTTTAGCAAATAATATCCATGCCAACAGTGTTCTCCTCCTATGTTAAACAAATAAACTAATCCCTTAATTTCTTTTCCACTATTTCCCTTTAATGCAAAATAAGTTAAGCTAATCCCTCAATTTCTTTAAACATTTGATCCCCTTTTTACAACCCTTTTATCCTTAAATCCTTCCTTTAATCTACCATTAAAATGTATTGAATTTCCTAAGCATTTACCCTAAATTGCATTGGTTTCCCTCATTCATTTGCCCTTCAAATACAATGAAATTCTTCATGCATTTATTCTTAATGAAAGTTCATCAAAACATTATTGATTTGCTATGAACTATTTGCATATATCATACTAATTGCAAATATCAAACTCAAGAATAAAAGAGAATTATTGAATAGATATCATGCCTGTTAGAATGAGTTCTTTTCCCAGCACTGCTTCGTTAGCAACTTCCAGAATTCTCAAATTGGAGATGGCAGCTTTGCAAAATAACTCTCTTTCAATGAAGATGACTCCTTCAAATCACTCTTCTTAATTAACACTTCTCTATTAGAAGTTGTTAATTTATTCTTCTACAAGGGATTTAGCACAGTCAATTAACAGTAGTTGGTAAAAGCTTCTAAATCTTACACTCTCAACAAGTTGGTATAATGCAGCAGTAGAAAATAACACAACAGCTTGAATAATGGATAAGGAAGCTCTTAAATTCGCATAAATCAAATTGCACAAGGATGTTTTTCAATGAATGGCTGGGCAAGTATTTATAAGCCCGTAATTGCAACAATTTCCTTCATTTTGGGCATGTAAAATGACAATAAGGCGCCTATACCCAGTCAAATGTCACTTGGCAAGCAACTAAACCCTATGTCATCTCAAAAAGGAGTGAATCGACCCTTATGGAACCAGCATAAGCAGAAAAATTCAACTTTAAACTCAAAAATCGCCACCTACAGGAAACACATCTTTGCCTGGCGCATAAAAACACGACTCATTTTGCTGTGATTTTGTCAAATTAGCTTGTTACAACACAGAACCTCTGGCTGGCATTCCCTATTATCCAGTGCTGAAAGTTTCTTCCATCATTTTTGCTGCGTTGAAGCTTTCTTCCTATTCACATGAAAACTCTCATCTGTGTTTTTTTTGTTTATTTCCCAAATGTTTACATCAAATATTTGATTCATAAAAAGGTTCGATACTTTATGAAGTTTCCATGTTTTGCTCAAGACTAATGACTATATTCTTTTAATAGTTCACTTTAATAAACTTGCCCATGTCAAAAGATTTAAATCTTTTAACTTTATACTTTTGAGTCCAATATTTATTCATTTAAATATTTACAAATATTTCCACTTTGGAGTTTATAAATATTTTCACTTTTAAATATTTAATAATGTATATTTATACTTTGGAGTTTATAAATATTTACACTATATATTTACTCCAAGTAAAAAAAATTTAATCTTTTAATTCACTTTAAAGATTTATAATATTAAAATATAATTCCATTAGGAAACAATTACATATTTTATTATATAAATATTATTATAGTTCTTTTAAATATATTAAATATATAAATATTTAAATACTCGAGTATTTAATATCTATATATTTTTTTAATATAACTATAATAATATTATATATAATCTTTAATATATAATTACATATATATAAATCTATATAATTAATAAATATAAATATATCGCGAGCCAGTCAGCATTTACCCGATATATAAATATATAAATTATATATATATGTAAAGTCATCAGGCAATAATATTATAATATTATTTATAGCTACAGACAATAGGTAGCATGTGTATGTGTATAACCGTATATACCTCCATGTATACGTATGTATATGTATACCACATTGACACATTAGTATGAGCATATCCATTTTTTTATCACGGATTTATCGGTGAAATGATAAATGCCAAAACCAATCACACTAATGGCACAGACCAAGATGAAAATAAACAATGCTATCTTGCATTCAAAACTCATTCCAGAATTCATTACAATATTATCAAATTCTGATCATCCAGATCGCTTATAGCGTAGGAGAGAGCATAAGTCTGAAAAACTCTAAAAAATATCTTTCTAAAGGCTAGACTTCTCTAAAACTCAGTGTGTCTTGGAAGGCGTCTTCGAGGTCCTCTTATAGGAAGAGACTGATTCCATCGAAGCAAAACTTGTTACCTTCTTTACAAAATTTTGAAGTCCGTCAATAAGAAAGTGACACGAGAAGAGAATCTTATCCGTAGCAAGACTCAAAGGTAAATGCATGAACATGGATAAGAACCAACCGACAAACCTTTCTGTAGCCATTTTAAAAGGCGTGAACAGGAAAAGTGAACAACCGTGATTAGGACACATGTCACGTACATGCTGACTTTATACCCAAAAGTCATTATGGGGTTCTTGCTTTTTGTGAATAGGGTTGCATCCTATTGTCACGTCTTAACGTGGGTGACTTCACGGCACAGACAAGCCCATGTGCTAGCCCTAAAAAGGGATCGGATCAAGAAGTTCGTCTGGAAGTTCTTCAGTTGCTCTTTCCCAATCTTCGATTCTTTGATTAAAAACATGATCGATCTGGACCATATAATCATTTGAATATGCAATGTCAAGCTCTGTTCTGGTAGCGATGAGTGCTGGTCTGAGAGTGATTTCCATATTCTGGATTCTGACTTCAGCTTTCCATTGTGCAGTAAGAGGATAGAATTCCAATCTGGGATACCTGTATCCAGTTCTTGGAAAACACATAAGATAAAATGTTAGGCTATCACAGATTTTATGGCAAAGACCAGGATATAGATAATTTAAAAATTCTTCCATATCTGGGTTAAATCTAGCTCCAACTAAATCAGCATAGTCTTCAAAGGTTTCTTGATCAAAAGAAATTCGAGTTATAAACCCAAATTTTATGGCCTTAAGTAAATTCATTTTACTTTGTATGGACCAATTCATTCCAAAGAATCCTTTGATTCTGATATGTATGGCTTGACGGCCACACCAGAATTTTATTGGAGCTTTAGCCATTCCAATCTTTTCTTTGAATTCCTCTTCTTCATCTGAATCAACCAGAGCTTCATGATGATGGTGATGGATCGAGCTCTGCATATCTCTGAACCACTTATTTAGAAAATAAGTTTCTAACAAAGTAATAACAATTTCCCGGGGAAGAGAAGGGAGCATTAATGTATTGCCAGGCCCAAAATTAACCATATAAATTGATGCACCATCTGGCCTGTAATACTCACAACTTAGAAATTCAAGATCTGTATAAATTGATCCTGCAAGTTCTCTTGTCAAGGCATCAGCAAGTGGGTTATTTTCTCCTTTAATCCATTCAATTTCAAAATCAAAACTGAGAAATTCAAAGTACCATCTTGCAATTCTGCCTTGGGCAATGTCCTTGTTGGGCTTTTTCTTCAACAGACTTCTCATGGCTTGACTGTCTGTTCGGACTATGAAATGTACTGGCTTAAGAAATATTTTGAATTTGTCTAAGCCCTTTTTGACTGCCAGTATTTCCTTTTCGTAGATGTGGTACCTGCCTTGTGTGTCAGAAAAGGTTCTTGATCTGTAGCCACATACGTTCTTTTTACCATTTTCTTCTTCCTGTATTAAAACAGCTGACCATGTGTTATCAGAAGCATCAGTATATAGAAATAATGGTAAATCTGGAAGTGGAGTTTGTAGAGTAGGTAAGTATTGGCATTTGGCCTTTATGCGTTGAACTGCTTCAGTTGCTAATGAGGACCAACCATCTGTTTCTTCCTTAAGATGAGTCTGAATAGCTTTTCTATCTTCAGCCAACCCTTTATAAAAAGGTGAAATGTAATTCAAGCATCCTAAAAATCTTTGGATTTGCTTTTTATCATGGAGAATATCAGGAAACTCTTGAATTCTTTGTAAGATATGTGGTTGAAGATATACCTTTCCATCCTTTAAGTGTAGGCATAGAAAATCAATCTGGCTTTGGCCTATCACCATTTTCTTTGCTGTAAAGCATATTCCATGCTTTGTTATGGCTGCATATAGCTTATCAAGATGTTGGAAGTGATTAGTAATTGAATCTGAAAATATAAGAATATCATCTATGTAAACAGCACAAAATTATGTTAAATGTCTTAGTGCCTGGTCCATTCTTCTTTGGAAGTAAGCAGGAGCTGTGCATAGACCAAATGGCATGACATTCCATTCGTAAAGACCTTGAGGGACTGAGAATGTTGTTTTATATCTATCAGATTCTTTTACCTTTATTTGCCAAAATCCTGATTTGCAATCAAACTTGGAAAATATCTTTTTATTTGCAGCTCGTCTGATCAATTCAGTACTGAAAGGGATGGGGTAGTTGAAAGGAAGAATTATATCATTAAGAGGCTTGTAATTGATGCAAAGTCTCTTTTTTTCTCTTACCTGTTCTGCTCTTTTATTCACCAAAAATGCCGGGCAGGAAAATGGACTCTTACTAGGACGAATGAATTGTCCATCAATAAGTTCTTTTAACTGTTCGTCCATCTCCTTGGTTTCTGTAGGACTCATTAGATATGTCGGTTCATGGGGTATGACTGACTTACATTCTGGTTTGAGCTGTATCTCACAATCTTCATGCTCTTTTGACCAAAATTGTAGAGGATTCATGCTGCAGCAATCTTTTTCAAATTTGTATTTGAGTTCTTGAAAAACTTCAGGAGTTTTTTCAGCTACTTCTTTTACTGATTCATTCTTCTTGTGTTTCTTTGGCTCAAACTTGTGGTTCACAATCTTGAGTGTAGGAATTTCTATTTGACCATCTTCGTGTCTGAGAGATATCTTATGTTTCCAAAACTGAAGTGGTTCATATTTTGTAAAAAATAGAAAACCAAGCAGAATGTCATCCTCTAAGTCATTATATTCAATAAAATCTGTAATGAAGATTTTACCCATGATTTCGATATGAACATCTTGTGCATATATTCCCATTTTTATCCTTTCTCCATTTATAGCATAGCTATGAGGAAGATCTGGTTTCTCTTTCCAGAATGATGGAGGTATAGCATTTGTTTTTGCTAAGGATCTGGATGAGCCAGTGTCTACAAAAGCATCTAAGGGAATCTTTTTATATCCAGGAAAACAGAAATTTATCCAGATATAATTACCATTATTAGCAAGTAGTAAGGAGCAATTTCTATCACTGATGAGGGATTTGCTACTACTGCTAGCTTCTGAAAGTGCTTCTTCTTTATCTGTTTCTGATCTATGTTCAGAATTTGCTTTGTACAAAACATCCTTAATTTCTCCCACTGCGGCAGAAAGATTCCTGATTTCCTTTTGTTGGGACTTAAGGAGTCTCTTGATATCTGAAACATCATCTAACAAAAGATCAAATTTCTTAAAAATTGCAATAATATCAGGATCTGTTGTAGAATGTTTTGAAGAAGACTTGTGTTTGGAGGAAGAAGGGATATCTGATTTTCTCTGCCATGGAGGGACTTTGTATCCATGATCTGGGTTATCTCTTTCTTCTTTGGAATGTCTGCTTTGAATCTTTAGTTGTTTCTCAATTTCAGCTTTATCATATTCTAAACTTTTTAGTTTAGCTAAGTGTTGATGGACAACACGTTTTCTTTCCTCCCTTGTTCCTGCTAATTTATACGGATCCTTAGATTTTTCAATTTGGATATGTATTTTAAGATCTGCCAGTGTATTCTTTAATAATGAAGATAAGAAATCTTCATCAGGGTCCGAAGTTTCGGATGTGCTTGAACTGGACAAATTCTTCTGTTTTCTATGTCGATCTTTAGATCTAAACATGAAAAGAGATTCAGGAACAACTTTTACTAATTCATACAAATCTTTTAGATCTGTATCTGGAGTGTAGCTGATAACTTCCCATCCTGGATTTTCCTTTTCAAAAATTGCATAGATTCTTGTTCCAGGGTTTAATTTCTTGGGACAGTTGGTCGCATAATGCGGTCCTTTACAAATAAAACATTTAATGCCTTTAGGAGGCATACTAGACCGTTTCTTTAAGAAATATGGAGGAGGTCTCTGAGATCTCCTTCTTTTATAAGGGATTGCCTTATAATTTCTCTTAGATCTACCATGCTTACTTCTTTTGAAAGTGTATTCTCCTTCATGGTAGCTTTTCTTTTTGCAGTGTTTGCATCTGCAATTGCTGCCACAACCTTTCTTTTTAAATTGCTTTAGCTGCTGGAAATCTTTTAACTGGTTGATCGGAGGAAGATTGCAAAATTCTTTAAGATTGCAAGTATAATTATACTCTTCCTTATTTGTTTGTAATGCTCCTAACAAGCATTGCTTTTCTAGCTTATATCTGATCAACCTTTTGATAGTAGGAAAGCTTACATCATCTAGATGTTTATTTTCTTTTCTGATAATATAATCCTGAGCCCATGCACCCAAACCACAAGGTAAAGAATTTAAGAAATATTGCTTAGTGGTAAGATCGTGCATTTTATTTGCTGCAACCATGTATGATTCAAACATACAGTTGTATTCATCAAACTTGGCTAAGTTTTTCAGCTTCATAGACTGCAACATTTTATTTGCTTCAAGGGCTTGATTTGAGATGTCATCACAAAAGAGGTCTGTGAGTAACCACTTAAGCTCGTTGAATCCAGCTTGGAATATATCATCTTTTCCTAGATTTTTCAGATCTACTAGAATTGGATCTATGGGTTGTGCAGGAAGATGCTTTGGCATTGGTCCAGTATCTGGTAGATTATTCCACCAATTTCTCAACTTACCAGCCATTAATCTGACTGAGTAGAGTACCTTTGCAGGTTCTGACCAGGTTCCACCTCTTTCAAAGAGATTTTCTAAAGTATTTGTCCAGGTGCAGATAGCTTCATATGGATTGACTAATTTATCAATATTTATTATGTATCCACTAGTTGCATAAGGGCGCAACTGTTCAGGTTTCAGATTTTCTGAAACTGGTTCCTGGACTTCAATATCCATGGTTAGTGCTTTTGAATTTTCCCATGGTTCTAGTTCACCTATCTGTCTGTAATTGGACAGATTTAAACCAATATCCTCATCATCAGTATCTACTAAGGAGTTAGTGTCAATGGAACTATCACTAGAAATAGTTATGCTATGTACATCTGAAGACTCATCATCTGATTCTTTATTTGCACAACCAGGTTCAACCATGAAGACTGGTTCTTCCTGTTCTTCTTTTACTCCTATTTCTTCAAGCCAATCTTTGAGAGGCTCTTCTTTTCCTGCTAATGAATGTTCTTTAATTTTTGGCATTTGAACATGCACTGCTTTCTTGCGAGAAGAAAGTTTAGAGGCTACTTTATCTTCTTCTGTATGCAGGGGTTTTTTCCTTTGGATTAAAACCTTTTGTTTAATAGGAGGTTCTACTGTTTTACCTTTTCTTTCTTTCTGTTCTTCTTCGGAACTGTCTTTACCAGTCTGTGAGACTCTTGTCTTTTTTACATACATTCTGACCTTTTCTAACTTCTTAGCTATGGATTCTAAGAAGGCTTTATTTTCTACATCAGCAACCTTTCTTGATGATTCGTTAATTTGCTGATCTCCATAAATGTGGGTCAAATAGTTATCTTGGTGTTCTTGTGTAAAAGAAATTTTCTTCACACTAGTATGTACTTGAGTCACATCATAATTTACACTGGTAATGTCATTTGTCAAGGTACCACAGTAGTGTTCTATGTTTTTAAAAACAGAGAGATGCTTTTGCTGATCTTCAGATACTATATCTAACTTATTTATACAATCAAGAGATTGATCGACAGAGTATCTAATATCTACAGCCATGTCATCAATGTTCTCTTGAGCAGAGGTCATCCATTGGGCCATCCAATTTCTTTGTGCCTCTGAATTCTTTTGCTTCTTTCCCAAATCTGTATGAAGTCTTGCTTCATATTTTCCCCATGATTTTTTATCAGGATTTATCATTGTGAAACTTTCTGAAGTAGGCCATCTTCCTGGTTCGTGGCTTACTATTTCCTGTTCCTGATTATTCAATTCCATCTTGTATTTATGTTTTTTCTCAGAACTAGCCCGAGGGAGTTTGTTCTTTGGAAGGCGTTCCTTCATCATACAACTCTTTTCTCCCATCTTGGTAAGCTTTATGCCTTTTCCTTTCTGACCTTTTTCTTGCTCTGCCTTTGAAGTCAGAGATAATCTTTGGCTGACAGATCTGGCCAATTGATCCATAAATTCTGGATCTTTGTTGAGATCAGAAAAGTTTGCTGAACTAGTCCTTGGGATTTGGATAGATGGTTGTTTGTATCTAGGGAAATGGCTTAAACCAATTGATTCTTCAGGGTTATAGTCAATAAATGGCTTATTTGAAGTACTGGGAAAGTTATGTGACATGGAATAAGATCTAGGCAGGGAGTGGGTTCTGTTACTAGAGGAGGCCTCAGGTTGGGTAAACATTGTTGTTTCAGGTAAGGCCTGTAAGTCAATGCTGGCAAGTCTTCTACTTTGCTGTCTAGGTTTATCTGAAAATAAACCATGAGAGGAAGTAGGAAGATTCTGGAATTGCGGCTGAGTCTGATTTATCAGTTGTTCAATAATAGGAAATCCTATTTCAAACCCAGTTGAATCTATGTGTCGACCGTAGTCGTCTACGTTTGCATTGGCTTCTGTATAACTTACCCCCGCCGGAAAATTAGGAGGAAAAATAGTGTTAAGCAACCTATATACACATCGGCCACCTACAGTAGCATATACAGACTCAGGTTGTAAAACTACTCCTTTAACTTGTAATAACAAACAAAATGCAGTTTGGACATATTTGTCATCAAGGTTGATGGTAAAGTTTGGTCTAACAGACATTCTAGCATCACCACCTTTGTTTTCGTCAGTTTTTTGACTAACGACCCTTGAATTGAGCTATGACAGCTTGATCCCATATTCTACACCGAGTATCTATTAAGGGTAGCAAAATATTCAGCACCTATGTCAAAATTAAAATGAGGATGAAGAATAATATCTACTAATGAAAAATGGACATGAAAGAAACCTTTACTTTTCCATCTTTTAATGTCATCGGGTAATAAGAAGGGCAAATAGACTGGACATATTCCTACACCAGCTACTTTGAGATTTATTTCAGACTGTCTAACAGAGTTCATCATTTTTGCCTTAATTCCTTTTTCAGGATAGAGATCTGATATTCTAATATCTGGGAACTTGAAATTACCAGATTCATCAACAAGTTCATCTTTATCTTGGAAATAATTATGGATAACATGAGAAAAAGCACCACTTGCATTTAAAGAGCTCTGTGTTGTCATCTTGGAAGAATTAGAACTTACTTGTAATTACTCAAAACGTTCACTGCTACAATTTCCGTCTTACAGCTCACCCTAACGCCTGTCCTTCGGCTAAAGCGGGAATTACAGCCTTACTGCGGGTCCACAGCTACTGATGATAGTTCCAACAAGCTTCGACTTGAGGATCTTCCTCACACAACTTTGCAGTACTTTAATGCGGTAATACTTACTTCAAAAACCAAATTGCAGCCAAAATTAAGAATACAACTATGGCAAGAATCTTGATAAAAACACTAAATCCGGATGGACAATATGCTTCTCTAAGAGTATCCTGAATTTGAGATTCAATGTCTAATGATTCAGGCATAATAAACTCTCCAAGCTCTGATTATCCTGCTGAACACCAAAGCAACGTGGCTGAAGGCAGGAGTGGAGTGTAGGAAGCTCACCACGGGTCTCTAAAATACCAAGGTGTAGATGACCAAACTTCTCCTCACTAATATGGGTCACGCGTGGAGTGTGTGATGCAGTCAAAGGAATAAACTCTAAAAATGTTAGTTGACTTTTATAATCAATATTGATACTAAAGAATAAAAGTTTTATTTTATAGGCCCTTAAGCAATAAAACTAGTTACAAAAAAAAGGTTTTGGATTACCTAGTTGAAGTGCTACACTTATACACTATGTTTATGATGTCTCACTCATATGTTATCTTTATGCCATGTTATTATGCATATTATGCTCATCTTTCTTATAATTCTAATACTTATCATATCTACATCTTATGATCCTATATTTTAATACTTATCATGTCTACATTTATGATTGAATGCCTTATGATACTTATCATTCTTAGGTCCTATTAGTACATACTATTATCCTTTTCATGCCCATGTTATGATATTATATTTGTGTGAAATTATTAACTAGTCGTTACAACCATTATTATATTAATACTCATATATTGGAGGCAACCATATTTACATGTTCCTTATTAATTATCTTGTAATAGTGTGTGCCTACACAATGTTATCCATAGATATACCTTAGTACATAATTCTTGTGCTTACATGAGTACATCCTATTATGTTACTTTATCACATTTATCTTTTATTTGCATCATGTATATGCTATCCCTCTCCTCCAATTTCTTGCATTTGTTGCATGCAACCAATTGGAGAGGACATAAATTGTCCCTAATTCTTTTCATGGTTGAAATTTAAAATGGAGTCTTATAGTAAATAAAGACTCATCCCCTTATTTAGATGAAGTTATGTCAATTTATGGGAGCACTGCCACATCACATGAATTTTTTATTACATCACAATACTACATCATGTGGAGTTTTATTACATTACTACATAATGTCATGGATCTTTTCCACATTGGTGTGTATTGAGTGCACCCTCATCCTATTTTCCTCATCAAAAACCTTTTTCATATATCACTTTTCAAATAGGTAAATTTTCCTATCCGTTCTCTCTTTTTTCTTTTTATAAATATATTTAGAGCAACATGTAGTTTTTACTTACTTCAAGTATGTGATAGACACTACTTGTTGCATATGTTTTGTTGATTTGCAAGTTTTGATGGAATGCTCATACCAAAGATAATATAATAAAGGTATTGTATCCTTATATGAGTCAAAATATTTATTTTTCATGTTTGTTAAGAATGTTCATATACTTTGAAATGTATGCTCATGTTAGACTTGCACATACAATAACATGAAAAAAATATGATGATGAGCTTAACATAACCATGCGATTATTTTTTCCCCTAGCTTGATGGGAATGTTTTAATATAATAACATATTGACATGTGGCAAACACTTATATTAAGTTTGACTTGTGTCTTGATCCCTATCTTCATTTAACCTCCATTAACATTGGCTTCACACTTCTCTATATATTTATTTCTCCATCTATCTCTCTCTATATCTCTATCTATTTTTATCCCTTTGCCTCTCTCATTCTATATTCATCTCTACCTCTATCTATAGGAGAGAGATACAAAGGTGAAGCATTGGACCTTCCCAAAGATCCACCAATCTCAACACTACTCCCAACTATTTAGTGTTTTAAGTACATATTGTATGCTAGATTAGGAGGCATGTGTCAAAGCTCATATTTATTGATGCAAAATAGGTCCAAAGTCACAAATCTGAGGTAGAGTTAGTTATAGTTTTGTAGAAAATTTGAAGTGCCACATAGAGCAAAGATATTCCAGTTTTGTAGGAAGATCATGTCATCAAATTTGGCACTTCATCAACATTTGTATCTTCATCAACATTAACAAAAGCAAAGGTATGTACTTGAATCCCTT